>WYDI02009914.1:0-44972 GCA_009867235.2 Psittacus erithacus
TTTCGATTCTCTTCCCCATCCCTCCGGGAGCCGAGGGAGGAGGTAGGGGGGCAGTGAGTGGGCTGTGTGGCAGGCCTAAACCACGACACTATGGTAACTTTAAGATGTAACCATGCAGTCAACCTCTCCTTAAGGTAAGCACACAGAGAGGGATTGAAGAGCTGAGTAACACTTTCAAAACAAAACTGAGAGCTTTCAAGATTTGCTTTGCATGTTTTGAAGTTTTCTTATAAATCATAATTTTCTTATAAATTGTACCTTAAAGTATTTTACTATGTGCACTGAGATAAATTACGTATACCTGTAGGACACTGTGTGGTTTGGGACAGAAATCAGCTGAGTTTAAGTGGTTGAAACTGGCTTTTTCTTGTTTGCTTCAATTTGAAGCAATTTTTGCTTTGCCTTTTTTCCTATTTTGCTTCTGTTACAATACTGACTGTTTGAAATGCTCAGAAGCCTGTACATAAAAAGACACTGCAGCACAGTAGACTATGGTTGACTGATGTTTGTTTAGTTATGATGAACTAATGGCTTTGCTATAGATCTTTGAAGTGGTCTTGCTCAATTAAGTTAATCCCTCTATCAAATGAAAATACTGGAGATTACTTTGTTTTCTCTTTGCTGTCTACTTAGCCTGTCGGATATTTGATTGCAATATAGTGGTTATCACATAGTAAATGATGGCAAAATGAAGCCTTAATTTTGAATGGGGCCTGCAAACAACACTGCTACAACATGCTGTGTATGTTTTAAGTGAGGGACACCTTGTCATCTATAGTCTGAGATATCCTCGGGTCAAGGAGTTTTAGTTAAATTGGTCAGGTAGGATCTGCTCCTTTGTATCAAGGCCTGTTTGTCTAGGCACTATCTAAGCAGTATCTTGAAAATTTACAGGCATCAGAAACTACCACAAAGAAGACTTTTTGTATAGAGGAATCTCTACTTTCTTAATGCTGCTGGTGAAGCCCTGCCTGCAGCTGCAGCTGTGCCATACTATACTCTGAAGTGCCTTTCCTCCCCTTCTGCAGCTTTCCCAGCTATCCACTGAAGGGATCAGATGGGATGGAGAGCAGAAGGGGTTGCTGCAGAAAGGGGAGGCATGGTAGGGTTAAATTCTGACATACTTCCTATCAAATTAAAATCAAGTGCTGTTATTTAAAGATACCCTCCTGCTAGGTGTAGATTAGCCAAGGACTGAGCTGCTGAGAGTGTTGAGGACAATTTAAAAATTTAATTCAATCCTACCAGAATTTAAATTCAAACCATCTTTGCTTTGCCTATAGATGACCATAATAGCATCGTTAGCAGCAGCTGTGCAGCCTGTGGGCAAAGTTCAGCTGTTTGCATGTCTGTGCCAGGAAAATGCTCCTTAGCCTGAGAGGAGGCACTGGGCTGTGGCTGTGCAGAGCTCTCTGTAGAGCCCCCTTGGCCCTGTGTGTATGGACCAAGAACAGCTGTGAGCTGCTGACTCGGTGCATGAGAGGGCTATAGGGAGATAGTCATATGTGAAACTATTTCACAATCATAACTGTTTTGTGAAGTGTTTAATCATTCTACCACACATGATATATGGAATTAATAACATCATGTGATGTCCTTTACACCTGAGCAGCTAAGCAGGCTTTTTTTGGAATAATGTATTAAATACACATCATATGATCTTGTATCACCTAGATGCTGTCACACTGAAGCTTTACAGTTAAAATTTACAAGAAATATCTTGGAAAACATTAGGCACCCATTCTATGTTCCTAGTACAGTGTTAACTGGATGTTTACAGTTAGGTGCTGTTAACCAATCCAGATATTTTACAGTATGGGAAACACTCACTATTTGAAACTCTCTGTTTTCATATAATGTGCAGATTATTATTTCAGAAACAAGTCAGTGCCTATCAATTCTTCCTATTAGATAAGTGAACCTCAACATCCAAGGCAATGAAGATCTTGTTTTTACAGTTTGGTATGATCTTACGTATTATTTTTTACTTGTACTTTGCACACATATAGATCTTTCCCTATTAGGAAGCAAAGAGATATAGGCAGTATATTTTGCTGCTAGTGATGCATAATAATTATGAGAAACTGAACTCCAGCAACAGTGTTACCAAGTCCATTTTGTTAGCTGAAGTACAAGTGTGCTTTGTTACTTCTTAAAATATATATGCTTGTATACTTATATAAAAATAGTCTCTCTTAATTATTGCAGAAATAGATAAGTTGCTGTTACTATCAATACTTCATGGATATTGTGGTAACAGCTGATTTTAGAGCACTGGTGGTGGCAAAACAGTTCCACATTGAACCAAAATTACACGTATTCTCAGGATACCAGTGTGGAATTGCACTGAACTCGTAGAGTTCTTAGTCCTCTAATTCCCAGAGAGGACCAGGGTAGGTAATGGAAGCAACTTTGTAAGGCAAGAAGAAAGTCACTCTGTAGCTGACTGCTAAAGTACTCAAGATTCTGGCGTCTCTTTTGCATTACAGTTGGGTAGTTGGCATATTGCTCATAGTAGGGGACAAACAGTAGTGTTTGTGTCCTCCTTCCCTCTTGACATGTGATGCCACAACGACATCTACTTGTGAGAACATTTGCTGCTTGGACATGAGTTGTGATAAGCATTTGCAACCTGAGGGGGATAGATGGTAAAACCATACGCTTATGCGCCAAAGATACAATAAGAAAGAGACAGTCTATTCTCACGTATGAATTGTGATTGGCCTGTTGCAATGGAATAGCCTTTAACAAAAAATAATAAAGAAAGCTATTTACCTTCTGAATGGATTTTACATAGTTGCACAAATGGAAAAAAAGAAGAGAGAAAAGAATAGAAAAGAAGAGAGAGGTTCCCACCAGCTCTTCCCCTCCATAATTAGCACTGGCATTGGTGAAGTCACACACAAAGGAAAGTCTCACTTTCTTTGTGCATCTCACAATGACATTAACATGCATGGCTATGAGATGACAAGAGAATACCTCACTCACAATGAGTAACAAATTAAAACTTTTTTCAAAGTAAAAAAATGATAACACAAGACCATCATAGGTATATGCTAGCTCTTTCAAAACATGTCTTTTTTACTAGATGTTAATTAAAATCACTTGACTGGTGATCTGTTCGATCTTATACAAGAGGGGGATATTCTGAATAAACTGAAGGATGTCTACTATGCAACTTGACTGGAACATCTGCCAAAAATTAAGTGGGCTTTGTTTTCAACATGGTTATTTACTTTAAATTACTCCATAGAATAAATAGTTGTATTCCATGGGTAGAGGTAGATTATGGGGTTTAAATAATCAAATTGGAGCCCCATAAATTTCATGTGCGATAGGAGGATTCTCATAAAACTGAGATATTCCCATAATGAACCACTAGCCATGGGATATTATAATATATTCCATGGTGACTAGTATTTTTTCCATTTCCCTGCCCCCCTCCCAGTAGAATTAGTATGATTAATCTTGCTCTGGTTTCACCTATTGCTAACATGAATCAATGTAATTAAAACCAAGAATACTATATTATGAGGCACTCACTGTTTAGGCCAGACTGGCCGGTAATGACCAGTCAGACCTTTTCCAGTTGGCCTTTGCTGTTAGAAGGAGCAGTTGTGTGCTAAAAGGTTGAAGGAGCTGTAACTCACCAACCCACACTTGCAAAAGGAGCATGTTTTAGAAAATGTGGTTCAAAGCTTTTCATAGTTCAAAATGCTAAATTCTAGTAGAATATTATAGAATAGATTGATTTGCATGCCATGGAATAAACATCCTTACATCTAGTCTTGTCTCAGAGTGAGTAATTTTGCATTAGTGTCAAGAATTTGAGCTGTTGTTCTACTTTGCAGTTAATCATCAGAAAGAGACAGGATTGTCTCATGAATTTGCATGATGGTATGGTTGTCCCTTCAACTTACTAGGCACCTAGTTTCTGTAATGAGATGTACAATATCTGCCATTTAAAACAGCTGAAAGGTCCCAAATGGGAACAAATGAGAAAGCATCAGGCTGTTTTGAATTCCAGCCCTGTTTTGTCAGAGAACTCTAATTGCTGAGTACTTGGCTCCTACTCTGCCCTATGAAGCATTCAGCTCTCAGGAGCCTCTGAGATGTATTACACAGTCCAGCAACATAGCTGTAGAACTCTCAAAATTCTTCCACTAGAAGCTTTTCAAAATATCTTGAGACTTGTATGCCCTTAACCAGGACCAAAGTTTGGGCTCCTAGAGCGTGCTCTCATCCTTAGTTTTGCTGATCGGCCTCCACTGTACCATTTGTCCCTGCAACCTTGACTTCACACATATTATTCACTGTGTGATGGTGGGACTAGAATGGATAAATGTGCTACCCATTGCTCTAAGAAAGCAGTCTGGCTGAATCTTAAATCACTATGCGGGATGGAGGTTAACGGTCAGATGGACATTCCTCTAAGAGGTTTCCTACCTGCTCTGTTAATTTCTAAAATTTCTTCTTGGGCCAGTGGGCAAGTGTCGCTCTGAGTACTGTGGTGTGGAGAGTTTACGACAGATTTACAATAATTGGGGGATCCCAGCTGGGGTGGCCTCGGGATATGCTTCTTTTTTTTCTTTGGTAGCTTCTGCTTAGCCATAGCTAAGGAGTAATACATTCCGAAATTGTTCACAATGACAGGGACAGGCATGGCAATGGTCAGCACACCAGCGAGAGCACAGAGGGCCCCCACCAGCATGCCTGACCAAGTCTGAGGATACATGTCTCCGTAGCCCAGGGTCGTCATGGTGACAACAGCCCACCAAAAGCCGATGGGGATATTTTTAAAGTGTGTGTGTTCACTGGCACTAGGGTCATTTGGTTTAGCACCTATTCTCTCGGCATAATAGATCATCGTGGCAAAGATTAAGACTCCCAATGCCAAAAATATGATGAGCAGCAAGAATTCATTTGTGCTGGCACGGAGGGTGTGTCCCAAGACCCGCAACCCAACGAAGTGGCGGGTCAGCTTGAAAATTCGCAGGATTCGCACGAAACGGACTACGCGGAGGAAGCCCAGGACATCCTTAGCAGCTTTGGAAGACAGGCCACTGAGTCCAACCTCTAGATAGAAAGGCAGTATGGCCACAAAGTCAATGATGTTCAAAGAGTTTTTGATAAATTCCACCTTGTTTGGGCAGAAAGTGACTCTCATCAAGAACTCAAAAGTAAACCAGACCACACAGACACCTTCAATGTAGGTGAGAAAGGCTTCAGTTTCTGCTTCCCTGTAGTGCCGCACCTGGGTGTCATTCCCGATGAATTCAGTTTCTGTCTTGTTCACAATGGGGTTAAATCTCTCATGGGTCTCGAGGCAGAAGGTGGTTATGGAGACCAGAATGAAGAAGAGGGAGGCAAATGCCACATACTGTGGAAAGAAAGGAGAGAAATGTTAAGCAGTAGTTTAAGTACAGGAGCTTTGATTCTGAAACACCAGCAAGAGACAAGAGCTGTATTAAAACTAAACATAATGCCAACCCTTCTTCCTTTGGGCTTCAGATGCCAGGTCTCAGCTGCAAAGACAGCCTAACATTCAAACTTGGAGGGAGAGCAGTATATAAGTACACACTAAAATCCATTCCTATATCAGTAGTGGTTTAGTGCGTGTGTAAATTTAAGCAAGCACTTAAATCTTGCTTAAATCTTGTCCCTTGGATTTAAGCTTAAGGACATACTGAGATTTTACCTTCCTGAACTTGGTCTTCTGTTACTTCCTGGTCTTTAATAATGGAGTACACCTTCTAGGACGATTGTCATGCAAGAGCCTTTTTGCAGTATTGTGTCAGTGGTATAGTGGCTGCCTCCTGCTCCCAGCTTAGTGAAAAATATGGTATTTCAGATCTCAGTAAGGTGCTAGTAAATACTAATGGCAGTCTCAGGTGGGCTTTACAACAGCAGAGTCCTGCTCGGCATCACCAGACTTTCTTGCCAAATCCGAGGGACAGATTGAGGAACAGTCACATATCAAACCAAGCTCTCCTGGAGTTAAGTGTCTCTGTTCTCAGTTCCCTTCTCCAGATCTTTTGGGATTTGGGGACAGGGAGGGGAAGAAAGAGGTTTCAAGTAAGCCTGTCAGGTAAGCTGAAAAGAGACAGATCTATTGGATTTTACCAGACAAGATTTTCTGTAAGAGATTCTCATTACCATGTAAGACTTCTACCTACTGTAACAAGTCCTGCTAAAATGTCTGTCCCCATCTTTCTTATAAGCCCCCTTTAAGCACTGAATGTTTGCAATAATGTCTCCCTGGAGCCTTCTCTTCTCCAGGCCTAACAACCCAAACTCTCTCAGCTTTTCTCAGACTTTCTTCAGCCTAAAGGAGATCTCTTGGTTGTATTCCAGGATAATTGAGGGATACAGTCAGGCTCTTGCAGTCACATTTCCTCTGCTCAATCCTCCTTTAATCAATTAAGTAGTTTGCATGAATCTAAGAGGTCTCTGTGTGTTGGAGGGGTACAGTAATGCTAGAACCTCTTTCCATTCCACTCCTTACCTCTGTTATCTTCCTGTTTGTCTTGTGTGTCACCTTGACAAGAAACATCACATAAAATATTATTTTACTGTCTTTATGAGCAACTGTGGTAACTAAAATATTAGTCAAATATTCTTATGCTGTCCTGCTATTCATAATGTCCCTTTTTCAGCAGTGTAGCCAAAATAGGGGTTTAAAAGAACAAATTTCCTCTAATTATCTGTTGCCAGTAAATGCAGTGCAATAATCTAAACATAATTGCTGCCAAAGGAATAGACCAGTTAAAAATAACCTATGCTTCAAGCTACCTGTCTTGTAATCAAGATGTCCCTCTTGTCTGCTGTCGTGGGTAGACCTAGTGCAGAATTACACTTGACCTTCCATATTGGCAAACAAAGACAGAAACAAAGATTTGCCACAGTTTGGGGTGAACCATTTACCAAAAGACAGAGAAACTGGAAGAGAATAAAATCACAAAATCGTTTAGTTTGGAGGGGCCCTCTGGAGGTTGTTTGGTAGAACTTCAAAGTTGGATCATGTTGATCAGGGTCTTGTCTGGTCCAGGTCTGAATATCCCCGAAATCCCACAACCTCTCTGGACAGCCTGTGCCATATTTGGCCAGTAAGAGCAAATAAGCTTGGAAGGATACAAAAGCAAACTGGCTCTTCTGCTTTTTAAATTCAACTTTGCTGCCAAAGAGATCAGAACTTAGCCATTGTCACAGATTTAAAAAAATACAAACAGTTCCTCTCCCTAAATGGTTCACATTATCATAGCCTTGTTATGTGATGATCTAATATGTGTGCTGATATGTGCTCAAATCAATGATATAAAATAGTTGTCTGGAAGACAAACAATCTGGAGGTTAGGGGAATTGAGAAGCAGGACTGTGGGTATCTTTTTGTCAGATTCTCCTTTTAAATAGGGAAATTTCTCCATGCACAGTTTCTCCATCTGTAAAATAGGTCCAAAAAAAAACCCCCAAGCCAACCCAGTTGGTGTTTGTCATGTGCTTTGTGATCCTAGTTGATGTGTACGGGTTCTATACGCTTTCATTTTAATGTTACCGACTTAGTAATGTCAATTATATATATACTTATACTGATATCAAGGCTCCCTGAAAAATAAGCCGAAGAGACTTTAAAGTGGTCAGCTTGTGTATGATATTGTTAACAATCAACGCTTAAATAGAGGTTAATATCTCAACTGTCTGAGTATGAGTAAAACAAGAAACAAAATGCATCTTGCAGTAAGAACTCAGAAAATGTTCCTAACAGCCTCAGCATGTCTGCTGTGTTTCAGCCCAGAGCAGATTTTTACTGTAGAGTCATAGAGCCTTGAGAATTGAAGCTGCAGAAGGAAATGCTGACACCTTGTTAAGTCAGGTAGCACTCACAGATGAGAAGCAGAGAGGGAAATAAAACTGTTTCAATAAAAGAATTTTGCATTTTAAGGGGTCTGTGAAGAAGGCCCCTTTGTTTATGTTGACTCAAAATGCAGTTCCTTGGTGTACATGAATATCTTTCCTGAGTGGTGTTTTGCTGTATTAAGGGAAAGAAATAACCAATTCTGACAGGGCATTTAAGTTCTTTGCAGTGGTACATGCTAGCAGTATTATCAGTAGAGAACATCATACCCATGATCTCTCTTGCTGCTAGCTCTTGTGTGTGCACACCTTGGTTTCAGAGAGGAATACAGAACTTTTAGTCCCCACTTCAGCAGAGCAGGAAGCACCTGCTAAATGAACATGAACTGACTGCTTCCTTCCATGTGTCTTTAAAAACATCTAGAGCTCTTTCCCAGACATGTGCATGCTCTTGAATGCTTTGCAGCCTTGGAAGTGTGGGTCTGCTTTCAGGATTTCATAAAACCATCTGAGCAATGGCATTGACAAGAAGAATCCCAGTATTTCTCCTTCAAATTGTCTTTCCCTTTTTTTTCTTTTAGCTGTGTTGAATCACTATCTAATCCTAAAACCTATGCTTCTTAGTCACTCCATGCTTCAATATTGAAAGGCCCTTTGTTTTAGAAGAAAGTCTGCACAGACTGAAAGGAGAAGACAGTGGAGAGGAGCCTTCTAATAAAGGTCCTGTTACAGTTTCCCAGTTCCTTGGCAAAGAAGCGAACAAATGCCTGAGGATCAGGTCTGACAGTGCATTCACTGGCACCCATCTCTGATAGATTTATCACTTGCAGCTGTTTGGAGCTCAGAAATTTAGCAGCTTGCCACAAATGAAGGAATAATATATCACTGGCATAGATTTTTTTTTTTTTTTGTTATTCTCAGTTTATATTGACCCCATTCTTTTTGTCTTCTGAGTATTTTTCTTGGTTAATTATGTGCTATAAGATCTAGCAAGCTCTAAGCAAAATCCAAAAGTACACAATTCAGAGAGTATGTTTTGCTAGGGAGAACAGCATCCATTCATGCCAAAAAGGCTCAAAAAAAGCTCTCTCTGGCTCACTGCCAGAGGCCAACAGAGATGAACAATCATACCTAACATGATAGCTTGTCTGTAAGATCTAGTGAAGATTATGGGACTCGTATGTGTTCTAACGTCTTTGAAAACAAGGCTATCTCTTTTTATTTCACTAATAATGGCCTGAACACTAAACAAACCAATGGATTGCTCTTGTATTATTTAGTGGTTCTTAATCTTCTTTCTCATTACATTTTACAACAGAATTTCTCTGCTTCCTAGGATGTGAATGGGCTGGGGGAAAAAAGTGAGCGCATTATGAAGTGATGTCACATACTGTTGAGTTACATAACGGCAGCTAAAATTTTCTTTAATTAAAGAAAACACCTAGGTAAAGTGTTTGAAGTGATCAAAACTCTTAGCTGCTTTTACATATACGGGTGACTCCTATTTCACTAGAGATGCTGCTGCCATTGCTTTTTTCTGGCTCTAATACCGGCAAAGAAAAATCTCAGATTGTCCAAAACCATAGAAACCATAAGGGAAGGCAGAGAGGAGATTTTAAAAGGAGATATTTTGATTTAAATATAAATGATGTTAAAATGTCTTCGTTCTGGAGCGAGAAGAAATTACACTTCTGCATAATTTCTGTTAATAGCAGATATATTGAATAAGATTATTTCAAAAGAGTCTAAAAGATGTCTTGTCTAGAAGTGGAGAATTTCATCATGTAATTCACACTGTCTCTGATTCTATCTTATCTATCTATCTAAGAGGCTGCCATCTCCCTGCTTCTCCATTGTCCTGTGTCCAACCTAGCCATTCTTGCCAGTGCAGTGTGAAGTGCCAATTAATTTGTAATAATAGTATTTCACATCAGCTTTGCACAGCTGTAAAAGAAGCATGTTAACAGGATCAGATCTAGCCTGTCATGAATAATAAGCCAGTATCTTTCCACTTAGCATGTATGTTTGGAGCGGGAACCTGGGAAGGGAGTCCTTGGCTGAGCCTTTGCTAACAGGGACGCTACTCTTGGACTATAGACAACAAGAAAAGTAGGTGGCGGCAGTAAAAGCTTCATGGCTTTTGCAAGTCAAGTTTCAGTAACTTCAGAGTTTGTTTTCTAGGAAATAGCAGTCTACACAACACACTATTCATCATTCATTCCTGATCATGTGTTCAGAGTGAGTTATTAGAGGCTGCACACCACAGATGGATGCTCTTCTCCCCTGATACTGCTCAGAATCATTTAACAATCCTAACTCAAGCTAGATGGGAGAAAAGAAATAGATCACCCTCAGAGATTTGTCAGCCTCTCCCTTTGCAACTGCTAACAGAAGTATTTAAAAAGTGTTTCTTAATCCTTATCCTTTTATAGAGAAATTCAGGGAATTCTACCCTTCCCTGAAACTGTGAGTGAAAGGCAAAGGAAGATGGCATTTTGTTTGAACTACAGCTGTTGAAGGATCAGGAAATTTTCGATAGAAGTGGCACCATCTCTGTATACTGATCTATTCAAGTGAGATTTGGTTTCAGTGACAAAAATATTTTAATCAATGCCTCATAACTCTCTTGGTCCTGTTGAACTAACAAAGCACAGGAGCTAAGCAGCTGTCATCTTAGCTTGTATGAGTAAGGCCTCTGATCAGCATGAGATTTGCTGCTTCTCCATAGGTGAACTCAGAACTCGCCAACACTGACGTGGAAGATGAGAACACTCCCCACTTTGTCTCTGAAGGAGAAATGATGGAGCTACTAGTGCTGCAGGGCTTCCAGAAAGTATATTATGATTAGCGAGATTCAGCATGTTGGTGTTGGGTTTTTTTTTTTGGTTTTGTTGAGGGAGAAAAGGGAGGGGAGTCAGGGAGCAGGTGGGGAAAATAATAAAAAAGTCCCAAGACTAGTAATTTTTCAGGAAGTCTATGACCAGTAAATGCTGTATATCTTGCAGGAACAAGCTAGGCTCAGAAGAGTTTTAGATCAGTGCTGGCAACCCATGAGTTGATTGTCTACAAAAATCAGTAACTCAAGTATACCCAGAGCCCCATGCTTTTTGCTAGCATGCATAAACCCCCATGATTTCCGTTCACAAGGCATCTCTTAAGATACTTCACTCACTTTCTTTTACAGTAGTCCATCTGCTTGAGGTTTGTCTCTGAAAACTATTATACCTGCCTGAAGCTGTCAACATTTTCTACCTGTGATTGGAATCACGAAGCTTTGCCTAGTTTTTATTTTAGTCTGAAAGCTGTACTTTAACCAGTCTTCAATTAAAACTCAGTCCATGTATCACCAAAAAGTTAACAATAGAGATCTAACAATCTTTTTGCTGCAGTTCAGCTGAAGTGTGGGTTAAATGAAAGCTGCTTTAAAATATTTAGCTGTATAACCACTTTGTTATCCGTCAAGACCGATTTTTCCAGGCTTTCTTAGAGATATGGACCCTGATTCAAACAAATGACTCATTCTAAATGTGCAAGTAATTCTGCTGAATTGTTGAAAGAAATATTGAATCTGTATGACTGATAAAATGACTAAACGTAGGCACATGATACTAGCAACCAGATAATGCTGTGGAAGTGAGCAAGAGCTAGGACTCTGTCAAAAAGCAAGCTCTGTAGCATTCCATTAAGAATCCTAATGTAAGATGTTTCAAGATCCTTTGAGCAATGATTATGAAATTGAAATTATTTGCAAAGGGAAAAAGCCAGTTCTGCTTTTGTAGGTGTGATAAAGTATATGAAGGCAGACTCAGATGTAACCACCAAGCTCTTCTGTGAAGGGGGAAATTATTATTTTGGCAGCCTGTCTTTCAGTGAGATGATAAGACAATCGATAGAGAAGCTCACATCAGCAAACATATTGATTCACTCACAAGACTATTCAGATTCATGTTTTTTGGCTGAGACAAATGGAAAAAGTAAGCTTGCAGACAGACAAAGCTTGCTCCAGAGTCAGAGAAAAAGTCCACTAGCAGCCCATGGATGAAATGGTTATATAATGCCAAAAAATATATGACAGCTTGCAAAAAAATTTTGGAATGCTCAGTGGCACATAGACATGAAACAGCGTGTTAAAAAAAATGTGCAGTCATCTGTGGAAAATATGCTTAAGTTATTCAGTGTTGACATTGCAATAAATAAATTAGAAGCAGATCTCTCAAATGTTAGTCCTAGCAGGCAGCCATGTGCTTTGACAAGGTAGTTACTGGGATAAGAAGGACTGCATCAGAACTGGGAGTATGGTATGTACAGTATTTCTCAGTGACCACATGGCCAGCCAGCTGGTCACCAGGGAAAGGTTGCAATGGTTCGTCACAGGCAAATTTTTCAGTTTCATCTTAGATAGATTAAATCTTGTGATTTAATAGGAACACTGTCACAGAAGAGATGTGAATTTATTTTGCGAGCTTCCTTGCTGCTCCTTAGTCTGACTGGTAGTGAGAACTACATGGAGACAGTATGGTGGGAGTAAGAAATATTTCATATTGCTCAGCAACAACTCAAAGGGAAATTCTTAACATGCATAGAGTCCTGATCCAAAAGGACCCCAAGACTTGTGCAGATAGGTAGGTATACAAGACACAGCAGAAGGAGCTGTAAATGTGAAAGTAATCCTTACATCTCTTTGAGGGACTGCAGAAATGTTCATTTGGTAGGGATATCCAAATGTGATTCCCCTGTCCCAAAACATAGTCTTTGATCATTCCTGAAAGACAGCTATATTGACTGTTATTAAAGACCTCCAGTGATGAATATTGTAGAAATCCTGCAGGAAATGTATCCCAGTGCTTCACCACATTTTATCTGTTGAGGTTTTTTTTATAATGCCTAACCTAAATCATCTTTGTTACATCTTATGCTTACTCATTTTTGTCATACCCATCACAGACAGCTAAGCATTTAGAAATTTGCAGTTGTTTTCCTTCTTTTGTAAGCTAATAACCACTAAACATTCAAATGTTCTGAGTCCTAGACTTCTGTTTTCATATGCTCATGTTTTTGCTGCATAAATTCAGTATAGTTATTAACCTAATTTTGAGATGATGCCACACACTTTTTTCTGACAGTTCTGTCAAATGCCCTAGAATTAAAGAAACTGAGAAAGTCAGGTAACAACTCACACCAGAACATAAACTGACATGACAAATGAAACCAGGGAACTTGCCTATTATTACTGGCTTTTTCAGTCTTTTTCTGTTAGGCACTAGGTAACCTTTTTTAGGACTTTGCATACTTTCTGTTTTAAACTGAAAAGGAGAGTTTTGTAGCAATGACTGGTGGTAGTGTCATGTGTTAGGTAGGATTTTCAGGATCTCACCTCACTACCTTTGTTCTGGATGCTATTTTATCTCCTGAGAAAATCACACTTCCTTCCTCTCTAACTTGCCAGTCTATTTTTAACCCTTTTTGTTACAGCGTCTGCACTGTAGCTTGCCCAAAGGTGGCTCAATTCACATGCTCATGTTTATATATGCTCATGTTTGAGAGAGTACAGCCTCTCTCAAACATACTTTTAGAGTGGTGCTAGAAGCCTTTCATAGAGCAGGAGACACATTTCTGCAGGCTTTCATGGCCCACCCTCAGTGCAGTTTGATTCGCCAACCTCAGCTGTGCACTAGGACCCAAGGAATAAAATTATTATGGGCATGAAGCAGACAGAGGGTACTTGGTGGTCTCCAGCTCCATTAGAAAGAGCGTGCCCTGCTTAAATATTTTTTTTTGCAAGAGGAAACACTAATATGTGGAGGTATTGAGTGCAAAACTTCACAAGGAAACACCAGAAATATGCAACAAGGCTTTGTCCTGAATACAGAACTCCCTAACCTAACATACAAGGCTGACTTTTCTCCTGTGATTTTTAAGCCAAAGTATTTGGGGTGAGTTCCAGATCGTGTTTGTATTCAGACAATAATGCTTCTGCTTCAAGACTAAAATAAGCAGCTGTCAAATCTCTAGTGGCTTAAAATGTGGGTAGGCTGGCTACATAACCACCCTTGAACAGCATGTGAAATCTATCTGCGCATCCTCCATGTGCACTCACCAACAGCTGGTAGGGTGTGTCAGTCAAGATGGTGGCTGCTCCTACACAGGACTAAGGGAAAGATCCAGAAGGCATCAGCCCCCAAAGGTGAGCAGTCTGGGTCTGCAGTGGGTGCAGTGGTGGAGTTCTGGAGTCCTTAATCCAATTTCTCTCCAAAAGCAATACTGTAGCAAAAGTAATTGTGATAGACCTCCTCTTTGGAGATGCAGACCAACTTTTTCGTATTTGACAATGGATTTTTGAATCCTCAGTTTCTAACCGCTCCATGAGAGATATTCCAAAGATCTTTGAATTCTGGGAGCAGCTGAGTACTTACCCCCTGATAGTTGAGCTGAGCACCTCAGAAATGAGGCACTCAAAATAACACTGAAAAACTGGAAGCTCTGGGATCCCTTTGGTGTCACTAAATGTTGAGTTCAGGATTTCCTGCTTTTACTGCAGCTCATGTAGATGGATGTTACAGATGGTGTAGTCCCTGAAAAGCCAGGCTTCTTAACAAGGTGGCTGAAAATGAGGTGTTAAACCCCAGGCATTTTGATGACTGCTTCATTTTAGGTAATTTCACATTACTCAGTGAAAACTTTTTTTCATTAACTTTTTTGTTTTACAGATTGTGACTAACAGTATATTGTAGACACTTTTCCTCCCACAGTAATTCACTTACCTTAAACTGTATCTATCAGTTTGTGCTTTTAAAGCATTATGGCCACAGTTCTTTTCTTAACACTGTGCTTTGTAGCAGAAAAGACCTGTTAAGCTCCTAGATAGCCTAAATATGTTAAAAAACATTGACATCTTTTGTTCCTTTGTTCTACAAAACCTAAATACCAAATAGCTAAATTATCTGGTCCTATCACTTTATTCATTTGTTATAAAACATTAAGAAACTCCAACAACTATTACAGCATATGAGAAAATATTTGGGAAAGCAAAAAATGTTTTCATTCCCAGTTAGGCAGAGTCTATTGCACAGATTAATTTGTGCAGGGATAATGCACTGGATGGTAGCATCCTCACTCATACAAAATCTCTACTGACAACAATATTTGCCAGTACTCAGTTTTGACTGGCTATAAGCCATTTTAGATATACAGATTAGTGACAAAATAACTTAGAAAACTGTGTTGGTAGCTTTTTTGAGGCAACTTCTGAAATAGTCTGTCATATATCCTGTCTTATCTTAGACCAACAAGATTGAAGGTATTGGACCCAATGAGTGCTGGCTGTTCTTTATCAAGAGCAAGTTCTCAGTAAGGTGTTATGTTGCCTGCAACACAGGATCAAGGAAGGGTAATGTATATATTCATGGTAATGCCCCAAAATATAGAATACTTCCCCAGTGCTGGTCCCCACAAGCAGCTGAAGAGTTTCAGAATTCACTTGCTGTGGCAGAGTGGCTGCAAATTTCCACTCAATAATAAAATCCTAAGTGTATATGAAGATTTGTGTCACCGATGGTAGAATAAAAAGAATCTTTTTGTGTATACATATGTATAGAATAAGATTAAGATATAAATTCTAAACACACATATACATTTGCATGCATACTAGTTATACTATACTCTATTACAGTACTACATGGTATATATGTTACATACAATGTCCTGCATTACATTTATAATATAGATACAATAATACATCATACTAATATATAACTTATATAAAACCTATAATATGCCAAATTACACCTAGAAATATGTTAAATATACACACATTTATATATTAGGTATCTAATACTTGTCTCAAGGACTAGGGGGATGCCTGGCTGTAAATGTAGAATTTAGGGAAAGCTATTTTTTTCTCAATAGTGAGCACCTTAGTCTGTTTTAACTATCCTAGTGTGTCTCTTTAATCTCTTTGAATGCTGTCTATATCTTTAAGAATTATTGCCCCCATGTATGAAAAATAAGAAAAATGTCTTTTTGCTATGGAGTTTGATAACACTACTTAGATTTCCTATTTTCCGGGATGTTCTAGTAACTCTTTAACTTAGGCAGCATTTTTCATTTCAAAGATGCCTTCCAGAGGTTGAATTTGCCTACATAAAAAGAATCACTTTGGGCTTGGCACAGAAGCTCTAGTTAGTTCTTTCTTTGTCCACGAAGTTGTCTCTGAAATACTGTGGCAAATCATGTGCCTGTTCGGGACTTCAAGTAATTACAAGGCACACTGTGACCATGGAAAACATCAGGAAGAGATAGGACAGCTCCAACTGAAATTTAGGAGGGCACCTGCCATCCCATGAGCACCTATCATAATATTCACTATAGGGTAGTTAGTGCATGTTCGCATTCCCCTCACTGACAGCACTATCCTGATTTAAAGGGAAGGGATCATCCTTTCTTTCCCTGGTAAAATATTTTCTCCAGCTGTGTATATTCACTGTACCCTATCTAGCCACACTAGTGTGTACTTACAGACAGGCAAAAACTCTGTGCTTACATGTAGGAAAGCAATTGAAAAAAACCTGTCCTCACTGTTATGTGTTTAAAGCTAAATTAATGAGTCACATATAGCAGCTGTGATACTAACCCTCTCTCAGTTATGGAGTGCGCACCTCTCCAATAAACCAGGTTGATGTTAGCAACTGTGAAGGTCTTGCAGAGATTGGATTTCCAGGAGTACTGCTGCAGGGCTGGTTGCACAGCATTGTCATCTTGCTCACAGCAGTTCAAAAGTGCTCCTGCAGCCCTTTGCAGGTAGCTGCTGGGACAGCTACTATCCCGCCTGGTGCTGGACAGCTGCACTAACTATCTCTCTGTTAACCCCTCTCAGCACTACTGAGACAAGGAGACTTTCAAGCATCTACAGTGAGGTGCATAAACAAGCAAATACTTACAAAAACAGCCTCTCGTGCAGTCAAGGTTGAAAGAAAGATGGAAGGAAAAGGAACCAAGGTAAGTCATAGCTTAAACCTAGAGGAAAATTGTTTTCTGCATAAGATGAAAGCAATTTACAATATTTAAGAGGTTCACTAGCAGTATTATGCAACTGTGTTTAGCTTGTGTCCTGCAGTACACTCAACATCTTGTGGGATAATAGGATCCTCTCATCTTTTATTGTTTGCCATATTCTGGCTGTACCAAATACAGCACCATCTGTCTTGTATTTGCATTTCTCTAGTTTATTCTAGTGCACATAAAGGTATGATGTGCGCCGTGGTTGAGGAGACAACTTAGTTTCTGACTTCTGTCCTCCAATATAAAGGAAATATTCTTTGTTTGAAGTAGATTTATTTGAATATTATTCACCTACCTGCATTGGAAAGGACCTGAAATATTGCATAGCATTTAATAGTGTGAAGCTCTTTATGCCTTGAAAGTACTGTTGAAATGTTGGCATATAGGTATCAATCTCTGCAGCTGTTTTGTAAGGCAAAACAAGTAGATACTATTCCTTAGATGAGGTGATTGTGAGGCTGAAATGTTAGAGCCTCTGTTTCTCAAGTGTGTTGTTTTAACTTTGACTACACAACTACCGGTATTGAGGTCATAGACTGGTGCTAAATTAGGATTTATCATTCAAAACGTGTCTTAATAACCAGACTTTCACAAGGATGGAAAAGACTGTCAGATTCTGAGTGCTGAGCTGTTTTTAGGATACTGTGTTTGGTAGCCAAGATACAGTCCCCCAGAACTTGTGTTTGCAGAGATCAAAGCCATCCAGTAGAGAAATTCCAGCTCAGTCTTTCAGCCATACTCCTCCTTTTAACCTTGCAGTGCAGTAAGTCCCAACATGTAGCAAACGTGGAGGGTGGGGGTATAAAAGATGGGGGGCAGCGCTGTAGATTTATGTAGGCTCTCAGAGGTTTGTTCTTCTTGTGCAACTCTGCTACACCCGTACCTCTAGAAATGGCCACTCTGGATTAGAGAAGGGTGAGAACTTTTCCACTACCCTTTCTAGTGACTTCAGTAGTTTGTCATGAGACTCTGAATTCCTTAAGACTATGATTTCTTATCATATGTGTTAACAGGATCAGACTGACAGCTTACGAAAATCTGGCTGGTAAGGAGATTTTGGGTTGGAGACTTGTTAACTTTGAATCACCAGAAATCACTAATCACTTTTGGAATTCTTCTCTAGAATTGCCTAGCAATTCTTCCCTATTGTTTCTTCTCTACAACAGGCACAAAGCTGCATTAAAAATTAAGGGAAAATGGGTGAAACGAACTGACATTGGACATGCATTGATTCCAAAAATGTAATCTTTCTCTGGGAACATCTGGATGAGTTTTATTTTCTCTCTTGAATGTGACACAGCCCCTGTTGTCCCATGTCGTTTCTGTAGCATGCCTTTCTTTGCTTAAAGAAGAGCTTGGGCAAACTATTACATACAAAAGTCTATTTAGAAATAAGGTCTTCAAAAACAAGGAGTGGTCTGGAATGCTGACTTGTTTGAAAGAAGTAATTCACAGACTTGTGGGCAGTAAGGTAAATACAGTCAGCCACAGGAAACAAAGAAGTGGGGGAGAGGGTCCTGGGTGTGAAATCAACAGAGGAGAGAGCTGGAACTTGCATTCAAGCAAGATATTGTGTTAGCTGGCAAAGATGGAAAATAGCATTCATCCTAGAGGGGTTGTTTTCACTCATTCCTTTTCTGATTCTTGAGTGGTTTTTGGCAATTGCGTGTTGCCACAGGCGTGCTTAGGGCATGGCCAATGTGTGAGTGAACGTCTAGGAGAGCACAAGAAACTACTTCCCAGGCAGAAAATGTTAAAGATTATTTTAAAGCATAGAACTAGTTGGGTAATTAAAAGGTGCCAAAATCAAAGTTTGTGATTATTTTTTGAAAAAAATTTGTTTCTTTCTCCATCAGAGCTTGAAGTATTTTTATATTTAACTTGCAGTATAACCTCAATGAGGAGAAAGAGGAAGCTTCCCTTTGTGATGTCTTCCTTGAGTGCTCTGCATCTTGGGAAAGGTGCACAATTTTCCAGAAAGGTGGAAAAGCCCTTTTCTCATCTTGATGTATTAGGTGCAAACAGCTTCCATAAATACCTTACTTGCAACTTGGCAACATAAATGCTTCTGCAACCTCAGGGTAATTCAGAGCACACCAATTTGAGTGCAGTAAATTGTTCCCTGCATAAAGCTGTCCCTTCTGGATTGTGTAGGAAAATTATCTCGGGTACTGACTGGAGTCAGTGGACATGAATGCACTCCTGTTGCCACCTCCTTTGCCTCAGAAACAAGAACCCAGCATATCTTTCCTCCCCTCCCCTATGTTTCATTAATCAATCCAGGAAGCTGCCCTGTTGTGGGGAACCTTCATACACAGAGAAATTGCCATGTGGTAGGAGTCCATTTATGCACTTTCTTCCAGTGAGCAGTAGAGCTGTTTTTTGACGTGAACTGTTGTGCTAGGTATGTGATGATCAAGTTCTTCACGGCATAGTCTCGCTGAGAGCTGAAGATTTGCAACAGAAAAATTAGCTTATTCTTAACCTGGTCTTGTGGGCTGAGAAAATTTGCATTTTACAGACCTTTTGTCTCAATGCAGGTGTTTACGTAGTACTAGGATTTTTTTCCCCCTCTTCAAAACAGTCACAAAAGTTGGGGCATGAGGAATTGCCAACCGTATTTTAAAGGAGCTGTAGCCATGGTAACTGAGGTACCTTCAGTTACCAAGGTAACAGATGCAGCTCGACTGCCTTGCTGTAAAGCCAGACAAATCTATTCATGATTTGTTGATTTTAAAATACTTTAAAAATTGTTGAGCTATTTTAGGCACTTAAATCCATAAATCAAAATGTCTGTTAAAACAACCAATGCACTCTACTATTTATGAATTATTCACCCAGTTTTTATTTCACCAACTGGATTTTTTCCCCCTATCACTGTATCTAGGCTTTTTCTGCTCCTAGTTCTTCTTATTTATTGTTTAGAAAATGTTTTTTTCTATCTGAAAGATATTATTTATATTATTGCTGGTTTTAAGTCTTACTCATTGGAGAAATCCTAGTCCCTTCCCAATACTCCCTGCTCTAGTCCTGCAGTCTCTAAATGGAGCTTTCTGTACTTCTGTCCTGAAACCACAAAATATGTTTTGCTAAAAATTTTCTAATGAATTAAATCAATACAATTTGGAATGAGTTCCATCTCAAACAATCAGTACAGGCCTGGTGATGTAGAAGAGGCAGGCAGGTAAACTGGTATAAATAAATTTACACTTGATTTTACTTTTAAAAACAAATTAAGACATTTGTAGTCTTACCCAATAAGATTAACTGCAACTTACGCAAACAAGCATATTCCTAGGTTTGTCTTCTGTAATACTAGTAGTGGACTTGTTACTGTTTATAGCTCAGTCACTTTTATTCCTGGGATAATATGTGTAATTTCTTGGCCCAAAAGCATGGTTTGCCTATTATTAAACAGGTCATGTTTATTCAGGATTTCCCCTTATGAGCTTTTTTTTGATAATTATTTGTAGTAGCCTCTTCTTGCTAATGAGCACTGAAGGATAGCATAATTTAGTGTAAGTTATGCAATAGGCTAACACACTTGTGTCCTGATATGCATGTGCCGTGAAGGCCAGGCCCTGTCCTTCTGACCCTGCCTCTGGTGTCATTGCTAGCTTGGGTGGGTGTGTACCTACAGCACTACATGCCTTTGCTTTCCTCTTCCCTGTCTGTACTCCCCACTCTGCAGACTTTGCCACTGGCTTATGTGCACAAGGAAAAGTATAGGAGAACACAGTTTTGTCCAAGTGGAGCAGTAGGCTGAGACTCTGAGCTGCTTGAGTCTGGAAGGAGGATGTGCTGGGATACGCAGTTCAAGGTTATCAGAGCTGCATGAGCATAGACAGCTTGGATCTGGAAGGAGCGTAGCCATAGCATTATGTCCAAATCTCTATGATCTGCCATTCCTGATCTGCTAATTTTGAGGTATTTCCCCTGCACAGATGACTCATTCAGGGACATGCAGTGGTGGGCATAGCACTAGGAGGCAAGCAAAATCTAGCTCTTCAGATATATGCAATGCCTGCTGCATTCATTTCTTGTGTTTATAGCTGTGTTGTTTCAATAGTTATACCAAATCTTACAGTTTAAAACCAAGTAAAATTCTGAATTACTGGAAAGGTGAGTTGTAGAAGGTTCTCTGAGATCTGTTTATTTTGAGGAGTGGTGTCAGCAATGCTGTAAGACTGGCAAGGCTAAGAACCTGCAGTTAAAAACCCATAGATATTTAGGCAGATGTCATGGGATTTAGCACAGCCATTGGATTTTGAAGGTGCTTGGCTTATTTTCTCTGACTAACATGTGCTTGCTCATGAGCATGTCATTACGGTCCTCTTGGTGTTCTTGTGTAATGACCACTAGCATGAGTCATTCTTGCTCAGAAAATCCTATTCATTCTTCATGTGCGTCAACTCCCATTAGATGAGAAAATCTGGTAATAGAAGTTGCATTAATCCTAGGTTTTTGGCATCTCAGATGAGACATCATTCTTAGAAATCTTGGAAGTGAGAAACTCCAAAGGGTATATCCTGTACATCCTGCTGCAACTGGGAGGCCTTTCCAGGGTTATTCAGGGAATTGTAACAGATGAGCCTTATCATGATCTTTCATCCCATTATTTATATTTACAAGATTTTTTTTTTTTTTTTGCTTAGCTTTTCCCTCCAAGGTCAAAGTGCCTTTCAGATCGTTGCAAACTACTTTTTTGACCTCTTTAATCAGTTTCTTAACAGAGATGGATATACTGACTTCGTTCAATCTGTCGTCTTAGTTTCAGTTATTCCAGGCTGCAAAGCTATCTTTTGGTTTTAGTGATGGTTGCCTAAAAAATAAGGATGGGGAAAGCTGGGATCTTTTCAAAGCTCAGTTTAGATTGGAATATCTTTAATTTGAATATTAACACTTTCCCTGGTATTCAGTTGAAGCTTAAATGTTATTGTTGTTATTGATAATTTGTTATCATACACAGACATGTTTAAATTGATAGCATGTTATGAGGATTTTACTTTTCAATACCACAGTTTAAAAAATCTAATTAGTCTGCCGGTTTGTCTGCCTTTCAAACCTACTCAACCAGCAGCTCAAGTACAAGATGTTCTTGTCTGATGCAACTGACAGATATGCTACACTTACACAGTCCTCCCCATCGCTTGCCAGACAGGGATCTGTATCAAGATAGCTGAGCTGCCTGAACATAAAGAATATCTAAACTGATTCAGTGGCTCATGAATGCAAGCAGTATCACTCAGTGTGTTTATTACAGTGTCATGCTCCTGCAAGTGGACTTGAATTCCTGACTTGCTCTCTGGGATAAAGTATTTTCAACATTGACTAGAGGATTTCTCTTCCCAGCTGTCATTTAGGTTTAATGGTAGCCACATGGCTGAACTTTCTACTCTAGGCTTTGAAATGCCAACTGGTGCTGTTACTTGTGAGATGTTTGGGAAGTGGCCTGGTTTCATTAATCCTGTGGGCCAGGGACTCTGGATGTGATGTGATCGTTAAGGCTAGAGCTAAAATAGAAGGTAATTGCGTCAAACATGGGGAAGCAGAGAACAGAGAGGTGTTACTTTGTTTATACCTGCCTTTGTATTTTTCCAAAAAAGCTCATGTAGTGGAATATGCTATGTCAGGAATTATGAAAAAGAGAGGGTAACTGCTGGTATTTCCCTGAAAGGCAACACTGGAGTTTCTTCCCACTCCTAACACAATAAATTTCATAGCTGTTGATTTTTCTGAGTTATAAATGGGTGTTGGGTTGACCTTTTAGCCACAGTCTTGTAAGCAGAAATTCAGATAAAGCTTCTGGTTTGTCACATCTTTCTAGCATTTGGGAAAAGTGCTAGGGGTCAAAAACAACACACAGAACTAGAGCCTATTGGCTAATGGTACAGAATGGTGGCCATAGGAGCTGAAAAACCACCTTCTTTGCTGCGCTGTAACTAGATGATCTCACTTTCCAGTGCAGTCAGTCTTTTCTTGGCATTGCCATGGCTGCCTTATTTTGACCCTCTAAACTTATTCTCTATTTGATTTGTATGTGCAGACAGCTTCTGCATTCTGGGATCCCTTTCCCATCTCTGTGTGTGTGTGAAACAGGAGGAGTATTTGCTCTTAGGTCCTTCTGCTACTTCATATACAGAAATAGACCGGAGCCTTCTGAGAAGGCAGTAAATTCTTCTTACAATACCAGAGACATGTATCGCTAGGTTAAAAAAGGAGTGCTGGTGCCAGTTGGTATTTTGGAAGACAAAATCTTTTTGCCCTCCACCACTCTGAAAAATGTACCTATTGTGAGGAAGCAAGAAAATACGAAATGGGGAGAAGGTGTCTAAATAGGATATAATGAGTAGCTTTAAAATGAGGCATCTCTTTCATTCTAGCAAATGAATTGTCAGAAGCTGCTGTTAAGTTTTTTCTGACAGCTTTTTGTCCTATGGGCACTGCAGCACAAATATTAAGTTTTCTAAATTGCCCTCAGCAGGAGCTTCACCAGTACTGCAGTGACTGTATTTCCTGTGGGAATACCTGTTGTAGCTTTCAGCTGGCTGGTTTGGTAGATGGGTTAGCAGCACAGCCCAAGCCTGCCAGCTGCTTGCCTAGAGGTGTTAATGTGTGCTCTGTGGCTAAAGCTTAAGGGCTGATTTTTGCTAATAAGAGCAACTGCTTTGAGGGAGGGTGTTCCTGTAGGTTGTGTGCAAGACTGTGCTTTCAATTCTTTTGTTCCTTGCAGCCAATTTCGCTTTCTCTTTATTCTGGGATTTCATCCTCTACAGCTGAATTGAGGAGCAGTGTGCATGTAAGTGGGAAGGAGCAAGTGATGAAAACAAGGAAACATGACATTGCACTAATTAGCTCTCTGCTGCTTGGCAACAACTAAATACTACTTGGGAGCAATAGGAGTAAGACTGAAAGGAAAAGCAGGAGGCTGAACTGACATAGGATTTGACATATTATTTAATTTTTTATTTTATTCCATCCTTTTCTCCTTTTTTATTTTTTTTTATTTTTTCAACTCATAAATAGGAAAATAAGGTCAAGGCTGAGATCATTCCCTATCCTGGCACATTTTCTTTGACAATATATAATGTCCAAATAGTATACGCTCATTAGTATACTAAGCCTTATGCATTGAGCAAGGACTGCACAGAGTTGAAAGGGTGATGAGATGTGGTTTTCCTTTCCAGAATGATGGAGATGTCTAGATACAGATTACTTTGTTAGCATGATAGAGGTTTGCTTGCCTTTGTTTGCCCAACCTTATTTGTTTGCTTGTTTTGTTTTCATTTTTCCAGTAAAGCTTACTAAGTAAATCTGTATTCTTATGCACCTTCCTCAGAGAGAGATCTTTGTGGAGCTTTCAGCTAAGAAAAAATCGCCATATTTCTTTTCCTAGAAATCACCAAGGTCAGGCTAGAAATAGCCAGGTGCTCTGTGGCATTGGGAAAGGAACAGGAAATTAAATATAATTATTTTGGATATAACCTGCTTGAAAAGAGAGATCATCAAAGTAGAAAGCATATTAAAAACAAATCTTCACCTCCATTTCACATAATCGTCTAGAACATGCCATTGAGACTTGCAGAGGACTGTAGGCTCCCTGTGTCCAGGTTTGTGCCTGACGGCATCTGCATCACTTGGTGGAATGCCCTGAGCTGATCCTCAGCCATCTCCCCCATGATGCCCCAGTGAAGATGCAGCTGGCTCTCCCTTCACACCCTTCACCTGCTCCAGCTGTTCCTTGCACCGTGGAATTAGATTAGTCAGTTTTATGCCTTTATTATTTGCAAGTGACACTTTAATTTTCAGTCTGCTAAAAACCTACCGCACAAGGCATCTGATAGGTTTTGGTGTCAGTCCTTTGTAGAATCTCAAATGTGTGAGCCTGTCCACCAGATGTCAGAAAATAGTGTCTTTTTTCGTCCATTATGATGGGCTTTGTTGCTTTAAATAAAAGAAAAAAAAAGCGTGCAGGACAGAAGTATGTTTGCATGAAAAGCACATCAGATCCAACCAAACAATACTGAAGTTATAGAAAAACTTAGTGGTTGGAAAATTAAGCACTCCTGAAAGCTTTTTAGACCAGTGTTAGGTTTTGCATTCAGTGATCTTCTCCAGAAATCTGTTTTTCAGTTGTAAAGCCACATTAACAGCATATGTAGTAGAAGCAACTCTACTGTATTTGATGCTTACAGACCCTTTGCCTATAGTGAAGGTCATGCTTTTGTAGCTGGTTTCTGTACCTGGAGCAAGGTGTAATGAGGCATCAGGATTCCTAAGTAAAAGCCGAACTTGAGACTCTGTCTCAAAGTTTGGTAGTAGTGCATACTGATTTATGTTAAGGAGGCCTATTACTTTATCTTGTCTCACATATTAGTTGTGTTCTGATCTGCTCACAAAACCCTCAGTCCAGTGGAACTTTTTTCTGCAGTGGTGAGTCAAATTGCAGAACTGGACTCTCAGTGTTAGCTAATAACTTTTTGCACTTTACTACCTTGTAGGTCTTTAACCTAAGGGAGAGAAAAGCAGGTGGAAAGGAGAGAAGAAAAAGGCAGTGTTCTGTTCCTTCTTCTCTAGAAATCAGTGGTGAAGATTAATAGTTTTGTGTTAAATGGCTTTTCCCATTAGCATATCTCAAAATGATTTACAAAAACTGATATGCTAGCATTAATTCTCCTTTTGTGGATGGGGAGGATTAAGCTGCAAATATGAAATTGTTTTTGTTCACTAGTGAAGTATATATGCTTCTAGGAAATAAATAAATACAACCCAGAACTTTGTGTGGAATATGGATATGGCAAAATGTCCCTGGAGAGCAGGTATTGCTTTTAAACTATGATGTCAGTGAGCACTCTGGCATAACTAAACATGATTCATTAAGTCAGTTTCTTTGAAAATTCTGTTAAGATAGAAGTAAATGTGGCAGAAGCCAGTCAGCTTCTAAATAGTAGAGCACTGTGGCTTATGATGCTTCTATTCATTTGCTGTATTAATGGTACAGCTTAATGGGACAGTCAGAGAAAATGCCAACATCAGTCTTTAGTAGATTTAGCCTGTTAGGCATGTTTTGAATGTAGGGCCATTCAGAAAACAAAGTTCTGCAGTCCATTTCATGCTGTTTTTAAATTAGAACAAGAACGCTCTTATCTACCTCCAAGGATGTTTTGTCTTCAAAAAAGGATAGGGTTTGTTGGCTTATTTTTCCCTGACTTATTATTTAAAGAACTGCTGCGATTGGTAAAAGATACAGGCTTCATACTGCAATTTCATTTGTAGGCTTGCAATTTATTTAAAAGAACATAGTTGTCCAATTAAGTTGGTCAAGGCATAGCTTTGGTTTTTACCCTCATTATGGTTCTAAATCTGGCAGATTTCAGGAAAGCACTTTGTTGTGTTTAAGGCCCCATTCAGGGTGCAGCTCTCAACTGTGGGCTTAAAATTATGTACAGTGTGTATGTTTTATCTCCCCAACGTCCACATCAGACCAAATTATGGTAAAAAATGAGGTTGGAGGGATAACAAGAATATCACAAATGAAGGTAATTTAGCCCCACAGGAAATCAATTCCCAAGTAGCTATTAGTGAGTGATGAGACTGGTGGTAGAGCAAGGACAAACTGCGTGAGCATATGCTGCATTTGTGAGTCTGCTCACTGGCTTTATTCTGGGAAAATTCAAGTTTTGCTAGTGTTCAGAATATTGAAATTATGGAAATAGTTAAAGACTTTGCAAACTGGATGATCACCATTTTCTTGGCAAGCTGTCCTTTTAACTTGGGCATCAAGATATTCATAATAGACTTCTTTGTCATAGAGGGTTATATTTACAAAACAGCGTGCACTTTTTTTTCCCCAGCCTGGGAAGTAACTTCTTCCAACCAAAAATGCCAAAGAAAAAACATTATGGAATTTGTCTGCTCATTGCACAGGTCTACGTGGTTAGAAGCACAAAGACAATTTGAGGAATGCTTGCTTTTATTCCTATTCAGTTGGGGAAATAAGAAACGCATGTATATCATTACTTTTGCAATTTATAAGTATATAATATTTAGAATTGCATACCAGGGGGGATGGCTTCAGTCTGAAGTGACTTGCCTGACTGAATTAAGAAGCTTCTTGCAGAGTTAGAAGCTACATACGAGTCCTTGGAGTTCAGTACTTGAGCTGCAACACTGCTATTCTTGCACAAAAAAAAATCCACCTAGGCCAAAATAATGCTGCTGTTGAAATCAGTAAGTATTCTGTGGCTTGTTTCAGTGTGTAGAAAACTCAGCTTCTGATGTCCATGGAACAATTAGTGTCCTCTGTTCAAAGCTGTTTGTAGTCACTAGAGCAGTTGTGAACTTTTCATTATTGAGCCAGACTCACTCATAAAAACTCAGTCTATAGCTTTTCCCTGTTTCAGTTTCTTGTTGCCATTTGATTTTGCAGTGCATGGAAAGTTTATCCTTTCCACCTGTAATCAATTTACTATGTTTTGTAGCAGCTGATGAAGTGATACCAAAAGTGTTTCCAGGGAGATGGAGAGACACCTTTGTGTAATGCATTGGGTGCATGTTGGTGATAAGTGAAAAGGTTAGGATTAACCTGTGTTCTGCAATAGAGCTAAAGCTCTTGCATCTGCAAATGTAGCAGAGTATCTGTTAAAATGGAAATTTGGTATCCTATGAGAACAGAGCTAGTGGGTGCCATTCATAATTCTTTTGGGTAGACTAGAAAAAGATTACAGAGGTATCCTTCAGGATCACTACCCAAACCTAGCAGTTTGGTCAGATCCCTCACTTCTGAAGGGTATCTGTTAAATATTTGGTTTTACCAGGCCTGAGGACTAGAACATCTAATGAATCCTGGTTTCATCCCTTCTTCACTGCCTTATTTTGCCAGGGAATATGGACTCAAATACATATAGCCAGACAGAAATATTGGCCCTTCATGGTAGGGGAATACCTGTCCTTTTAAAATAGGTTCTTGACTCTTACGCTGTGAGTCTCCTGAGGGCAGAACATGATGTCCCATATTTATGAGGGACTGCCAAGAAGTAGCGTCAGTGAGGCAGGCAGTGAAATTCCTGGGCACGATCAGGACTTGGTAATGCCAGTAATGGAGGAAAGTGGCCAGGTCCTGGTGGGAGGGAGGTGGGAGTTGGCAGTTGTTGACTTTTGCAGGGGAAGAGAGAGGCAGAGTTAAAGCAAAGATACATATGCAGTACATGCTAACTAGTTCCCACTTCACAATTCACATAGCAAGTTGGCATTGTTGGCTTCAGCTTCAAAATACTAAACTTTATGTGTTTGTAGATCTGTGCAACAAAGATACTAGTATCTTCCTCTGTTGTCCTCCATTTTATGTTGGACTATATACCCTTGAGAGAACAAATGCTGCAGCAGCGGGTTTATAGTGTCATTTGGACAGATGTTGGTTATGCATGCAAAGTCCAAAGCCTTTTTCTTTATTAGGTTACAGCTGGCATTAGTTTTTCACTACCCAAACTAGGGCATTTGACAGCAGGTAGCTGAAGGCATAAACTTCAAAGCTAATACTTTGCCTGTATATTGAGCATCTTGGCAAGCTAGGAGAAATATCTAAGCTCAATAGCTCTACCTGAGCTCATGTATCCTTTTTCAGTAATGACGCATCAGAACAACAGCCTGCACTGATCTTTCATGTAGCCTAAGGCAAGTCAACTTTCCTAGCTGTTATCTGCAGAAGTCCTGTGTTTTCCCATCATGCTGTAGCCTTGTTAATCCTTGTTAAATTGGAATTGGTGATGATGTGGGGAGGAGGGGTCAGTGAAACAGGACCAGAACTGCTGCAATTGTATGCACAAAAATGAATGTTTGACAGTGAAGGAGCAACCCTTCAGCAGTCCTCAGGCCTCCTGGACCCCATCTCTCCACACAGAGGTTCAACCAAATACCCCAGATCCACAACTTCTCATTTTGAATACCTTCTGCCTGACACCATCCACCTTCTCCCAGCATCCTGCATATTTGCAGATACTATCACAGTAAATTGATGTCATGCAGTGATGTGGGAAGTTCTGCACTTGATAAACTGTTGTGTCACTCCATTTGACAAAAATGTTCTCTCCTTAATTCTCCTTGAAGCCACAACAGAATTTCTACCGATGTGGAATTTGGCATGTGAGTGACTAAAAACTAGAGGGGGATCAGTATGGAACTGAAGTGGTGATTTCTATGCAGTGGTAGAGGAGCAGAAGAAAAAGCTGGGCTCCCTGTGAATGTACTCAGAGGCAGTGGGTTTACACAAGTGAATTCTAGTGTAAGTGGCGGGACATATCCCATTTGCTTTTTTGTTTTTATTACAGCTAGAAAAGCTGCATTATCTTTTTATGTGAATCTTGTGTTTGTTCTCAGTTCAGCTTCCTGACAGGAAAACAAACTGTGGCTGGATTGGGTTTTGCTCAGGGCTGTGTAATTCTAAACAATGACACATTCAAGCATTGTGGTATGTACACCTGGCAGCCTCTGTAGCATGCTCTCGTTGTTCTTTGAAAAGCAGTTCTGTGCTCAGACCCTCTTCACGTGTAATAAAGCAGTGAGCAGGCCAATTAAAATGGGAAGTAAGCTTGCCAAATAGTGGAGTGAAAAAAATCCAGCTTGCTATAGAAATCTACAGCAAAGAAATTGACACTGGTAACTCTGGACAGAAGTCTTCTATGTATATACTAGTTTTCTTTTCACCTTCCGGTATTTCTGATGACGTGCACAGCAGAGCATGTATGTACTGTGGAGAGGTTAGTTTTACTTGCAGATGTTTAGGGATAGAGACTTTATTTTTCCAAGAACTTCTGTGTGTTATGTTAGGTGAAAACAATCCTTATGCAGCCCATGTAAAAAACAAACAATAAACCCCAAACACAAAACCCAAGAAACCTAAGTCAAAACAACCAACAACAAAACCAAACAAAACAGAGCTTTCATCCTTTCTGCATCTTTACTACATCTTTATGTATTGGCAAGACAATTATAAGGATCTAATTTGATATCACAGCGGAGAAGCTGCTGAGCATCTTAGTGCTTCCTAAGCTCAAAGCAATTTACATGGTTTTAAGTGAGTGGTGACAAACTGGTCCTTACAATTTGTTCTTGAGATTGCTGGATAAGAGCTATTACCTTATGTAACAAAACAGGAAAAAGAAACAAGTGAAGGGAGCACTGAACCCCAGATTAAGTGAAAAAACAAGAGAATCCAGTTTACCTTCTGCTGCTTCAGACAGCCTTGCATTTCAGTTTAGTTCCTGGTTTTAACACCCCAGAGCTACACTTAGAGTCTAAGCGCAGAAAACCAGTTAATAGTAAAACATCTTTGGCCCGGCTAAAATCACAGGAAAACAGAAAAAACATGCTTTCAGAGAAAGTAAACATCCCCCAAACATTTCAGAAAGTCACAAATCTGTGTGCTTTGCAGGGTTTGCAATAAAAACTGCTCTGAACTTTGCATTAATGTCATGACCTGTGAAACTGGAAGATGCTTTGAAGGAACCACAACAGGCATTTTGTGGCCTGGCCTGCGCAAGTTGCACTGTCTTTATAATTACAGTGTTTCTCCCTCCAGTTTGGGCACTTGGAACGTGTATTAACTGTGCTGCTGAAGTGTAAACTGTGACCTGTTTGTAAGTTATTTTCTGGCTTTCTAACGGAGTCAGCAGGAGCTTGTAAGTGTTTCTTATCCTGTTGAGATTCCATTTCCTGGACCCTTACAGTTGGAATTGCTTTTTCAAACCAGCCATTTTCCTCAGCTAGCACTGCTGCATTACTAATGTGCTTGCCTTGCTCCAGGAAGATATTTTTTCTAGTGTAAGATGCTTAGGTGACAGGCTTTCATGACTTTTTCCCCACTTTAAGCTGCTGCTACTAGCTGGCATTTTAAGCTTTTATTTTTCATCATTAAATTTGCATCATCTGCTAGAACTTAAGCCTTGAGGCATGGGCTACTGCAATTACTCTATTGGCAAGGCTGCTCAAGCATGTTATCACCTACATACATAAAGTGCTGCACTGCCCATGTGCCTCCCTGGATGTAAATGAAACTTACCCTCAGTTGTTATTATCCCAGAAAAGCAATGAAGACAAAGTATTAAGACTATTGCCAACAACAGCAAATTTCCATTGTTATTGACAAAATAACTGCTACTACTTAGTAAATGCACATGGTGACAAATCCTGACAGGACAACATCTCTAGAGGAACTCGGTGGGAGAGAAGCCCTAGAAAAGTGAAAAGATGTGCTGTGCTCATTCAGCAGGAGGTTAATGGCAGAATCTGCTGGTCTTCTTACCTAGCAGGACAAGAAACTTGAATGTCTGGAATGGATTCAGTTAACAGAAATTATACTTTTTATTTTTTAACTTTACTGTCATTAAAACAGGATTTAATGTGAGGTAATGTGGCTTTTTGTGCAGAAAGGAGGGAGAGTTATAAATAACAATTTCTTAATTATACTGCACCTTCTCTCTATGGATATTGAAACACTTGACAGATTAATTAAGACACAGATCCATAGAGCATCAGAAGCTCTTGGGTTACCAAAACCTTAATGACTTTTGCATCTGAACAGCTCTAGGTGACTGGGAGCACATTTAACCCACTGCAAATGCAAAGAAGGGTTCACCGGTATCAATCCACTTGAGTACATTTAAGTCATAAAGTTGGTTAGTAATGACTTCACTCGTGAGCTATGGTAAATGATGGTTTGAAGACATGTTCACATAATCACACTGCAACAAGTGTCCTTTTCCAGAGTCAAATGGCAGGTGCCAAACAACTAACGGCCATATTCTAAAATGAGCTTGTCTCTGGTTTCATAGTCTGGCCAGGTTTTAAGATTGCACCCAGAACACTAGGGGATACTGTTAGATTTTCGCCTGCAATGGAAGTTGAGTTTTGCTGCTCCCTGTTGCTAGGGATGAGTCATTCAGAAAATTTTGGCTTTGTCCAAATTTACAGGTGGTGACAGCCCCAGAAATAGAATAAAAGATTTGAGGGTGTTAGCTGCAGGAGCTGGCATTTTTGTAAGTGAACGAAAGTGTATTAGGAACCCAGAACTATTCCCACCTAAATGGGATGGGGCATGTGATTTCTGATTTCTCACAAAATCTGACTCGGTATAACTTTGCAAAATGCAAATGCATGCATTCAGGTGTTTTGAAATAATGACTGGAATGTAGTATAAGAAGCCAGTCATGAATTCTATTCCACTATAGCCGCACTTGCCTTCTGTGTCAGACTATGAACAGCCACTGCTTGGATGTAATTTTCTAAAGGTTCTGTGAGAAAACTGGGCCAGGAATAGCATGAAAAGATAGAAATATCAGACATCCTCTCCAGCACTTAGTGGAAGTGAGCTATTTACCAACATGGGATTCCAATTTCCTATGAAAGGATACTTGCTGTGGACTGAAAAAAAAAAAAAGAAGGGTGGTGGTGGTGGTGAGCTCATTTTGCGTGGATAGCTGATGATCAGCATGACTGGGAGTTTGTGCATGCAGTAGAAGGAGAGCGTGTCCTTAGGTCTCCAGAGCTGTCACAAAGGAAGTGTCAGGGTGCCCAGGCAAGCAGAATACACAGAAGGGGATCTGCAGGGCTGCCGCTCTGGCATAACGGTTGACTGGAGTTGTCAGCTTGGGGTAATGTGATGTATGCACTTAACAAAGAGGAAAAAAAAAGCCACAACAAAACCGTCAACACCCCTATCAGCAGAAAACACTTATTTTTAAGCCTTGTACACAATATTCAACACAACTATTTGTATTTTTAATGTCAGCATGTTGTCCCTGGCCCCCAATCCCTGCTCATGCATCCTTCTTTCCTGTCCCCTTGGCTGTGTCCATGGAGAACAGCACTCCCAACAGGCTTGCATCTGTCAGATTTTCCTGTCCTGGGCAACCACTTCTCTTTCTGCCATTTGTTTGAGTTTTGATCCAGGGCAGTTGGATGCCTTGCCCCTCACATGCCATTTCAAAGTGCCAGTGACATAAGATATGCTGCAGGCTTAGGGTATGATCCAAAGCCATTTGGGCTTTTGGGTCAGATCTTTCTGTTTTAAAAATTGGCAGCAAGGCTGGGGACTCTGTGCTGAGTATGGCTTCGGGTCACTGATTTATTTGTTTTTATGAAGTACTAGCCCATGTAGCTGTGATGGCAGTAATCTATTGCAGGGAGGAGAAAAAATTAGTATCCAAATTACAGCCAGTCCAGTATGGTTGCTTTTGAAAGCTGAAGAAAATACGGAAAAAGAGCCAGGAGCCCTGGGGCTCTGAAGCTTCTGAGAGCTCCCTCTGTGCTTGCTGTTCCCTTGTCTTCCTCCAGGCTCTTCTTTATCGCAGTCCTCTTTTCTTCTCGACTCCTTATACCTTTGCTTATTAGGAGATGGTTCTTGCTTCTAAAATATGGCCAGTGACCTTTCTCAGCTTTTCTAAGCCTTTCCCAAAGAGAAAAAGTTTCAGTGCTGTGCTGTGGGAAGCCAAAACTCAGAGCTCACATTAGTGGCCTCTGAGGCAGACTGCGTGTCCTCGTCCTTTTGGATGGGATTGAGCACACTTAATTTCTGTCCCCTTTCCCAGCCCTACTGGGGTGGCATGGCAGAAGCTCACTAACATCCTTAGAGGATAAGTTTACATTAACAGGGGATTTCAAGCATCCCCTATATGCTTTAGCAGAGCTATAGCAATGTGCTGTGGGGACCCTGGGGTTGGCCATGTTTTTGAAAAAACTCTGAGAACATCCTAGCTATTGTAAAGCATCAGGATTCATCTGTGGGGTCATTCCCTCTTGTCCCTCAATCCAAGCAGCTGCTATTGTTCATGTTGCATCTTCAGGATAGTCAGAAGAGCCTCTTTCTTATTAATTACATTTAATCAACGTAAGAAAAAACAAAGTAGGCAGGATAGCCTCTGGCTGGGCTTGGGAATTGTGCAGCCAGGCTCTCTGCTGCACAATTCCCTGCACAATTCTCTGCTCTTCTGCCCCTTCCTACAAATCTATCTCCATTATGACATGTGACATGCAGTATTTTCTCCTCCTCTGACTTTTGTATAGGTTGCCTATGGTAGCAGATTTTGCAGTACTTCAGAAAAACATCTTTCCTCCCTTTTCCTTCCCACCCCTGTCTTTTTTATTCCAGCAACTAGCTTAACAAAGACCTCAAATCTGGGGCTCCTGAAGGAGTGTTGAAGCCAGTTATAATTTTTTCTTACGTAGTAGGGTTGTTTTTTTTTCATTAGCTGAAGCCCCCAAGCAGACCAAATGATTTAAAATAAATATCTCAAATTGCATCATAAGCAAAGTATCATGGATAGCTATTTGGCATAGGCTATGCACATCAAAGATAAGAAATCAGAACGAAGAGGAGAAAGTAATTTGTCTGGGCTATTCATAAGAATGTCACAGATTAATACATTTTACAGGGTTTGGAAGGCATTCAAAAGCCAATATTGCAGTGGGATCATCCTTATAGCAATAACTCAAAACAACTGTTACTAGAGAGTGGATGAGTAACGTGCAACATGTTTTCTAATTAACTTCAAGTTTATCTCTGTTCCACCTAACCACCTCTGATACTCCATCTCAGCATTAAATGCTTCCTCAAATTGCTAAGGGCAGAAGAATTGAGCAATTGCTTATCTACTAAACACATTTTGGACTTATCAGTCTTCTTCTTTCCTATATTTTTAGTAACTCTTTTCATATAATTAGCAGATCTGTTTCATTTTAGGAGTGGATTTTAATATTCAGTTGCCTAAAGCTCTTGCAGGGGAATATGAACATTCAGTTGCTTTCCCAAAATTGATGTCTGCTCAGGCAATGCAGGGCCCTGAATGTTCAGCTATCTTTTTGCATTCTCAGCTCCCAAGCAAGCGAAGATATTTTTACATGTAAAGATGAGTCTGGTGTATTAAAACAATAAAGACACATTAAAGCTAAGCACTAAAACCTACATTCTTGTCTTTAAAAGATGTTGCCACCTATACGGATGTCACTGAAAATTGACCAGTAATGTTACATGACAGCCCCTTCTACTTCCAACAAAATGATCATGAAGTAGAAACCCATTTATAAAACTGCGGCTGTACACATGAAAGACCTGTGAACTGGATTTTACATACAGCAAGATGAGGTGCCCACCTGACAGAAGGAATATATATGTTACTTGCAAAAAATTTCAGATTCACCTCACTTTGGATTGTCATCTTGAGCATACCCAATGAATAAGGACTTTTGCAGCTTTTGGCCAAAATGTTTCTATCATTAATAAGGCAGAAACATTGCATTTCACTTCAGTATGCAAATTGGAAAGCAGTGCAAGTAATTTTAGATCTAATTACTTTTTAGTACATGTTTAAATTAGTGTTTCATACTGTGAAGTTATCCTCCCTGGTAATGTGATGTCTACCTTCATGATATTCATAAATCCACAGATAAATTCTAGCATATTAAACCAAGAGTAGACTTCTGTTTTTGAAATGCAGAATCCATTTTAAAAATTCAAAGTTCTTCTGTAATTTCATAAAAATTTTTCTAAAACTGAAACATATGAAAAGTGTGTTACATAGAAAATTAGGATGGTTCTTTAGCTATTAAAGCAAATGCAGGAAAGTCAGCATTTATTTTTGTAGGTTTTTTTTTCCTGACCAAAGCTGCTGCTGTTATGTTTTCCCAGTTTTTAAGCTGTCTGGAATGGCAATCTTAACACTGACAGAGTGCATGGGGCACCTGTAAGTTACACCTACGTATCCTCGTAATGAAATTGCTCAGACAGACAAGATTTTGGAATGGATCTGAGGAGTTCATAATCTAAAATGGGGTTGGGAAGGTCCTTGGAGTGGGTTATTTGTGGCGGTTTGAGGGTCTTGTGTGTGCATAGAGCTCCACTGCATTGACTTACATTGGCTGACAATCTGATTTAGTGCATTTGAAGATTTACTTCTGATGAAATCTCTTCCTCAGTCAAGCTCTCCTATTTTTGCAGTGTCCAGTGAGTAGGGTAGAAATTATTGTTTCCCCACTGCTTCTGCTTTTTATTCAAGCATTTGGGATTTTACTAAATATATAGTGGTCAGCGTATATTACCCTATATTTGTTATCCTCCTTCCTTATGCTTTCTGGGATTCCCTCTGGTCTTTTGTGCCAGTCACCTGGGTCTACTAATCATAGTGTTGCCCTCCCTCAGTGTTCCCAGTCAGACTTCCCTGCCTTCCGCCTTCCTTGTGGAAGGGCTGCTGCTTAATACAAGGTTTAGTGGTGCTTTGATTTCACCTGGCTTTCAATATCTACTTAAGTCTGCTAAACATTTCAAAACATGTAATGTAAAACTGGTGCTAGAAGTCAGGTGCTACATTGGGCAGTCTAGGTGACAATAGAGAATGAGTTTGAAAGTAAATATATAGTTTTCAAATTTTGGATGTCATGTATTCTATAGGAATATTAAGAACTCAAGCTATCATTGATAGCCTTCATCTTAACTGGCAGGTTTAATTCTTCTGGTTTCAAATATGTTTTAAATTCTTTACATGGATGTTATTGCTAGTATACTTAGAAGCAGGCTGTGTTTTGAAAAGCTATTGATGTAAAGCCATTTTGCTAAGCTGAGGACAAAAATTCAGTTACGTGTTTTGTCTCCAGAATGACTGCAATGACCAAAGGTCATGAACCTTCCTAGAACAATAGAAATCAGTTTTTTAAACAAGGAAACAAACTTGAAGTCATCCCTCCCCTTCTTCCCATTAATTATTTGCCTAATCAAGGAAGAAAATGAAGCACAATGAAAGTACCATTTCCAGAAGCTGTATTTTAAATATTGGAAGTCTAAAGACAGCTGTTCAGCCTGGAGAAGAGAAGGCTGCATGGAGACATCATAGCAGCCTTCCAGTATCTGAAGAGGGCCTATGAGGATGCTGGGGAGAGACTCTTCATTAGGGAAAGTAGTGATAGGAAAGTGGTAATGGGTTCAAACTTAAACAGGGGAAGTTCAGGTTAGATATAAAGAAGAAATTCTTTACTGTGAGGGTGGTGAGGCACTGGAATGGGCTGCCCAGGGAAGTTGTGAATGCTCCATTCCTGGTGGTGTTCAAGGCCAGGCTGGACAGAGCCTTGGGTGACATGGTCTAGAGTGAGGCATTCCTGCCCACGGCAGGGGGGGTTGTAACTAGATGATTTTAAGGTCCTTTCCAACTCTAACTATTCTACGATTCTGTGAATGTTGTCCATTTATTTAGAGATGCTGAAGTGTCAGATTAAGTGGAAGTAAAAAAGGAGTTTCTGATTCTTGGCCTTGTGATTTAATGACAAGATCTTTTTTCCTTGAAGTAGGTAGTTTTGTTTATATTTATGTCCGCACATCTGCTTCTGTGTACCTTAGAAACAAAGATATATTCCAAATGCAGCCACGTCTAGAATGTAAACCTGTGCCACTGCATTGGCGTCATCCTAAGTATGAAAAATGTTTTAGATGCCCAAATCACTGTGGCTTTTAAAAAAAAAACCCTCTCCATCCATTCATATACATGAGATGTGTTTTGCAATGAATAGAACCCAGTCTGTTACTGAGCTGTCCTGTTCAAAGGAACTTTTAGGGCTGTGACTGGCTGCTGTATACCTTTACATTTCCTTGAGTACTATCTTTAATATCTTCTTTTATTCTTTGTATGTACTCCTGTGCAAAGTTCCCTGAACAACAACAACAAAAGCCCAAATCACAAGAAATTCTGGTTAGGTAATGCTGTTGTAAATTACCTTAGCTTAGGGCCCAAGAAGCAATGCAAAATGTCCTCTTCCATGCAACCCTCCTCCTCACTTCAAGATCCTTCTCCCCGTAAAACCCTCTAATGAAGTAAGCACAGTCAGTCAAAGTGCTGACTAAGGCTCAAATGATGTAAAGGATTTTTCACAGCTGTTCAACAAACTTCCTCTGGCAGCATCTTGGTCGTTTGAAAATGACCTTAGTACTTTATGGTACTTACTGGTACTTACTGGTAAAACATGATTCATACTACATTTGTTTTTCCTACCTCTTGACAGACTTTAAACTCCAGGTATAGTCCATGTCTCACTATTTCTTGCTATGCCTAAAACTGCATCTATCATCTGTCTGGAGAAGGCATTGTCAATAATGAAGACAGAAGCTAATGGTATTGCCATTGCAAAAAACATCTCAGTCGTGTTGGCAGAGGGATAGGTTCGTGTCATAAGTGGGCTGATGGCAAAGGAGGAAGAAGCAGGCAAAGAGTCAGGGAAAAGTGCTGCTGTTGTAGATGGAAGTGAATTATATATCGAGTTTTTTACATCTGAAGCTTTTTATTATACTTTCATCACACATTATCATCAGCCCTCAAAAATACAGCCCAGACTTTTCTAGCTTTCAGTGCTTTGAGCTTTTAGGACAGATGCTCTTGCAAATTAACCAGATGAAGCTTAGGTCTGCTCTTGACAACAGGATTTCAGAAAGAACTCAAGCACTCCTTCTAGCAAAAAGGAAATTATGGCTAAGACTTGCAACTGTGTGGTCATCAGTTTTTATATCCAGACAGTTTCTATGATAGGCATTGTTCCTTCCCATTTACCATAGAGGAAAATCATAATAATTGATATCTATTAGTGTTTGCAAGCATTTTAAGGTTTTTAGCATATTGAATGTTATAACAAAAAATAACAAACATCACCATAAAACTGCCCATGTTTCTTGGACTGCTTTTAGGAGTTCTGTGTTTAAAAAGAAAAAAACAAACCAAAACCAAAACAAACAAACAAACAAACAAAACCCACAATAGCACAATGTGTCTGACAGTGTGACGATTTTATGAAATTATTTGTCTATGAGAAGTAGATCCAACAGAAGTCATAAACGTGGTGACACTTCCTTGAAGAACAACTACGTTGGTCTTTAGCATAGGCTTTGTACATTCTTCCTTCCTTCATGTCCTTTCCCTTGGCTGTATATCATATGGTTTTGAATAGATTGTTTTCTTTGGAAGGTCAGGCAAACAGCTATTGTTTTTGCTGCATAGACTGCAGTAAAGACAGAAGTCTAGGTTCCCACATGCTACAAGTCAACCTAGTTTCTCCAATCACAATAATTTAAACAAGAGCAAGTAGCTTTTTCTCCTGAATTTCTGTCCTAAGAGCTACTGAATACTGAAATACACTGCCTTCCTGAAGACTAAGCTCCTTATTTGGTTCTTGAAGTAATAAAACTAATGGTTTCAAGGAGGGGGAAATGTATCTTATGTAGTGTAATGTCTTGATCTTTCTTTTTCACCCATGACTATAAACAGATAATTTTTGCTCCTAATTAAATGAAACAGAGGGGAACGTAGAGAGAGAAGGAAAAGACCAAGAATAAAACTCACAAAAAGTTAAGAGAGTTGGAGAGGTGAGGGTAAGGATACAGAAACGAAACAAAAACGAAAATACATAACATAGACCAGTTAATGAAATAGAGGTAGAAACTTTAGAGTTGCACATCTTTTCCAGGTGTAATCATCTTCATATATATGTGAGTTGGCAAGGTACAAAATTATTGTAAATGGTTCTGAAGTGTTGTTACCTTGACAGACTGATTATACTTGATTGTGTTGATTACAGCTATTAAAATAATTTGTCTCTGAAAAAATATATCCTTATAGTTTAATTGCCAGTATCCAAGCCATAAATTTAACAAATTGTATATGACTTCTACTTAAAAGTTCCCTTTTAAGTGTGGTGGGGGGGATGCTGTGTGGAGCAAACATGCAAAAATGTAATTATTTGTTATAGGGTGCTTTTAAGGAACTCTTTTTTTATGGAGAACTTGTATTCTTCCTTATTCTTCTCTGAAGTGTAGAGTAGACTATATATCATTCAGAGGAAACGTTCTGCTGTCATTTTGAATTAAATGCTTAAGTGGTTCAGGTAAGCCTTTTAAGTAACTAGGAAAAAAAAATGCTGTGGAATGTCTCATCTGAAAAGTGATTAGGGCAATATTTAATATCTCATGTGAGGAAAGGATGAGAAATCTGGGGCTGTTTAGTCTGGAGGTATGCTGAGCTGCACCAAAAGAAGGGAGGTGATTCTGCCCCTCTACTCTGCTCTTGTGAGACCTCACCTGGAGCACTGTGTTGAGCTCTGGGACCTCCAAAACAAGACAAAAATGGACTTATTCAAATGGGTCCAGAAGAGGGCCAGAAAAATGATGCAGGGGCTGGTGCACCTCCCCTATGAGGACAGGCTGAGAGAATTGGGGTTGTTCAGCCTGGAAAAGAGAAGACTCTGGCAAGACCTCAGAGCAGCCTCCTAGTACCTAAAAGGGGCCTACAGAAAAGCCGGGGAGGGACTCTCTATCAGGGAATGTAGTGATTGGACAAGGGTGACAGTTTTAAACTGAAAGATTTAGATTAGATATTAGGAAAAAATTCTTCCGCATGAGGGTGGTGAGACACTGGAGCAAGTTGCCCAGAGAGGCTGTGGCTGCTTCATCACTGGAAGTGTTCAAGGCCAGGCTGGATGCGGCTTTGAGCAACACAGTCTAGTGGAAGGTGTCCCTGCCCATGGTAGGGGCGTTGGAACTAGATGATCTTAAGGTCTTTTTCAACCTAAACCATTCTACAATTCTATGATTCTGATTCCTGAAGTGCAAGTTTGGTCAGAGAGACCAAGTGAAATACTTATTATAAAACATTCAATACAATTAAATGTACTTTTTTTTAAACAAAATAAAATATTAAGTGTAAAACAATGCACACGGGTAGTGATCAGCTAAGGAGCCATTAATTAGCATCCAGATCTGGAGCTTTGCCGTACCTTCGACTATGTTTACAAAAGCACTACACTTACTTAATTTTTAAATGTAAAAACACATAGACCTCTATGTGGAGATATCCAGAATCAAAATCCTTAAATCAGTCCTGACTGAATATAGAATAAACTAAATATAGAATACATGAATATAGAAATTATGAATACATCCTATACTCAGTCAGAAAAAATACAGTAAAGTTCAGTCACCACTCACAGAAGAATTTTTCACACAGGTCACTGCAATTTTTCTGTATGGACCAAAGGCTTTGAGTTTTGTGAAGGTAATCCTTGATGGAAGCTACTACCTTCTATCTTTTTCTCCCAAGCTTATTATTTTCTATCAGCAAATGTGCATTTTTTTATTTAACAGCTCCTTTTTTTTTTTTGACGTGAAGCTGCTTGGGATTGTGTTCAGGTTAAGGAAGTGTCTGTGGTTTGTCGTGGGAATGGGATTGGTGTTGTGAATGTCTTGAGTTCTTAGACTGCAATCAAAATAATATAGTGCCATTTTGCAGTGGTAACCAGTGCATTCATTCAGACTGAGCTGCACATCTGTCACTTTTAAAGGCTGGTTGACTTCAAAGCCACCTGTATAAAATAAAAGATTCTTTCATTTTATGTAGGTGTGCCTTAGTGCTAGAAATCATGTTGGCAGTTCATTTGGAGGTACTTCTAAAATTTATACCCTGTATGTTTCCTCAGTGGACTGCTCTGGAAGGGTAATTGGAGATGAAGTTCTCATGCAAATTTCACGGCAGATGAAATATTGGGAAAGGGAGAGGGAAGAGAAAGGAGTCACAGCTGAGTGTCTAAAATCTAGTACTGAGCCTCAGGAACCTACTATCATTTCCAGCTCTGTTAACTCTGACCAGTTACTGGAGTCAGCTTTTGTGCTTAGCACCCATGCAAGTCATCCATATTGTAGATGGTCTGACTTTGTCCCTTGGCTTTGAAAGTCTTTTTCTTTTGATGGGAAGAGTTAAAAGGACTAAAAATGAGGAAAAAAATGAAAAAAGGCAAAGAAAATGACAACTTAAAAAGAAATGAAAGTTGGCACAGGTATTTCTTTTGAAAGATAAATAAATGACTAAAAATGAAAATATAGAATATTTTTGTAAATTAGATACTACATGACAATGTTGACAGGAGATGAGAGAGAGCAGACAGAATTCCTGAACATTTCTGTAGTTCCTCATTCATGAATGTTTCTCCCTGTGGCTTTGAAAGACTACAGTATTTTGTGTGTGCATCCAGGTTTTAAATGTTAAGTGTGCCCAAGTACTTAGGAGTCTAAGAGCAATTTCAAGAATTAGGTGTATTTTTCTGAACATCTATGGGATTAGAGGTTTTCCATCTTTTGATAATGGACTTTGACTCTTCCATTATTTCAGTGTTCTAGAAAACATTCTAAGTCTTTACAGAACTATTTACATTTCTGTTTACCAAACTTCCATAATTTCCCCACAGATTTCTTGAAGAAAATGAAATAAAGATTTTCTCCAAATATGGTTGGAATTTTTTACTACCTTCATGCTATTCATGCTAGTTTTTGCTTAGTTGTTAAACTATGTGAGGTGAGAGGTTGAAGGGCACCATGAATACCTTTATAGATCCATGTTAGTTTACATAGTGTCAGTTTACTGAGGACAACTGATATACCAGTCTTATTTTTTAATAAGTAAGGTGCTCTCAGTGAGGGTTGCAGGCAACAAGGGAAATTGTCCAAGCTCCTAAACAATTAGGACTTCTAGGGCAACTGACTCCCTCCCACAAATTAAACAGACCTAAAGATGAATCCTAATTAGGAGAAAGTATGTGCCAGACACTCAGCTGGTGGAAAAGGAAATCATTCGCTTCCCTGCAGTGCTGCCAGGTTCACTTACATCAGATGAGAGTCTGACCAAATGTCCTGGAAGACAGTGCAATGCATAAAGAAGATCAGTATAGGAGAGCCTAAACCTTGGGACCATAAGCAAGTACTAAATCTGGCAGGAAAACTGCTTTCAGAACTTCATCAGAAATGGCTTTATCACTGTAATGATGTATCTAAACCATCCAGGACACATCGCTGTGTGCAATAAATGACTGGAGTCAGTAGAAGTAGCAAGAGAGAAGTAATTAGTGGTGCTGAGCATATGGTTAAATAGCTCTTTCTTCTCTCCTCTACCAATTGATTCAAGTTAATATTATATGTGTTTTCTAAAATCAAATTACCTGAACTAATAGCCAACATTCTCCTGACGAGCATTCATGAGCAGACTGTTGTTCTAAGTCAGACCTGAGACCGTCAAATGTTTGCTAATAGAAAAGTTAATTTTGGAACGAAGTGTAGGTGTTTGTAACATCTGTGCGTTCCCCTGACTAATGTCTTGTTGTCAGCTGATTCTCTATAGACTTTGCCAATCATATTTGTACCCTAAAGGACTGGCTAAGCAGACATACCCTAGCAGAAAACAGAACCTGACTGCCAGTTTTGCAATTTCTCTTTCATGGTATCGAAGTATCTTTTGGAGAAAATCACTGTGTATGTCATCTTGTTCTCCTTACACTGGAATTCTGTGCCATCAACACAGTGAAAGAATGCTGTCACTTCAGTCAATGAGATCTACATCCTGTAGCGTTTTTGCCTGAGAGAAATTCCCATTGATTCAAGGATTCAGTTTGAAACACTGTGGCTTACCAAACGATTTTAAACACCACAAACTACCCCTTTGCCGTGTAGAAAACATTGAGCTTTATGGCTTGTTACCAGCTGTGGGGAACTTTATATTCTCTTTCTGTACCTAGATTTGTGTGCTTGAGTACAGAAGTCCACTTAGAAATAGCTGGTATACAATATGAAGGACTATTACAGGCAACTTAGATCTAGATTGGTATTATTTCACTGGGTTTCTGATTATATATAAAGTGGTCATTTTCATACCTTTCACTAGGTATTTTATGTAAGGGATGGAAAGAAAGATTGTCAGCTTTGGGCATTGCTGTGTGGACTCTAATCCTTTGGGTTTGTGTCTTTTACCAGTTGTTTATGCAATTAAGCAGTGTTGTCGTTTCACTTCTGTACTTTTCAGTAGTGAAATCTACTTCCTTTCTAGTAGGTTCCTTCCCAACAGATCAGTCAATAATTTAATGGAAAATTTTGCTGTGTTACAGTGGAGAAATCAGTATTGCATAGCAGTACTGATAAAACCAGCAGTCTAGTTCTGATGCATTTCCTCTGGGCTTTATGTGTGTGACTTACTGACATCCACGACTACTTCTCTTCTGCAGGCACATACTGTTAATCCTGGAGACAGAAGTGGTTTGGGCTGCACAGTACTCTGGTGGGATGGCATTAAGAAATGGCTTTAAATCAAGGAGTTAAAGCTTCCTTCTTCTTCCTTTTCTTTTCTTTTTCAAGTTTCTCCTGCAGTGGTCTCAGACATTTGGAGAAGTATCAGTCCCTGAGGGTCTATGTGATGTGCTCAGGAGCACTCACTTCTGCACCTATTTTAGGGAGAGACAATGCATTCAGCCATCTGTGGAGCAGCGAGAGAGCTCCCCTCTGCCCTGCTGTATGCACTGTGACACCCATGACAGGAGGCAGTATGGATGAGCTATTTACTTCCTGCTTGCTTGCGGAAACTGCAGTCACTTCTGAATTATGAGTTGAATGGTTCCCAGGGAGGAAACGTTCAGTCCCAGGTGGGATCTTAGTGTTTACTGATGTCTCTCTTAAGACTGCAAAGTTTAATAGTTATCTTTTCTATGAAATAATTGCTTTACATTGTCTGCAAGCTGTAGTACTGGAAGTACCACACTCTTAAACAGATTTACAATTGCAAGATAATATTGCTGTCCAGCAGTGCATGTGTTTGGGTGTATCACCTGCCCTAGAATGTTTTAAGGGAAAACTGTCATGGCTAAAGTGAAACAAAACAAACCAAACAACCCAACCAAAACAAAAAAAACAAACAAAAAACCCTAAAAAACAAAAAGAAACAAACACTAACATACACACACAAAAACCCACCAAAAAAAAAAAAAAAAAGTAAACTTTAAGAAGTTTTGTAAGTCCTCTCTTTATATGCATTTTTTGTGAACAGTAAATACAGTATAGATTCAGGTTTGGTGAGTTTACTCAAAAGACTGTACAATTAAGTGTTGATCAGGGATTCGAAGGCAAGCCTGGCCTGAACTCTTGGAGGCGTTGCAGGCCTTGGTTAGAATCATAGAATAGTTAGGGTTGGAAAGGACCTTAAGATCATCTAGTTCCAACCCCCCTGCCATGGGCA
>WYDI02009915.1:0-21754 GCA_009867235.2 Psittacus erithacus
TATGGAATACCTCTTTGGCTAGTTTGGGTCAGGTGTCCTGTCTCTGCTTCCTCCCGGCTTCCCCTCCTCCCTGGCAAGAGTATGAGACTCAGAAAGTCCTTGGTCAGACTAAATATTACTTAGCAACAACTAAAAACATCGGCGTTATCAGTTATCAAAAACACAGCGCTACACCAGCTGCTAAGAAGGAGAAAAAATGACTGCTACTGCTGAACACAGGACAGTCTGTGATTTTAGTACACCATGTAATTTGCTTTAAAGAACAAAAGCAGGCTCTCAGACCCAGGATAGTCTGCAGACTGGAGATCTCACCGAGAAAAACAATGATAAGTACAAGACGTGAAGTGATTTTGCGCTGGAGACAGCTCATCCACTAAGATTCAGTATTGAACTCAATGACTCCTTAACTTTAGCAGCTCTTGAAATCTGTCAATTTCAGTAAGTTCTTGATCACACCCTAGCATATGTGATTAAAAGCAAAGGGATTGAATTTTGTCTTTTTCTGCTGTTAGAAATAATGACTAATTAATGGCATCACATTTCTTAAAGAGAATTCCTTTAGCAGATTTTTGACTAGAGAGACTTGGGTTTTTAGAAGCTAATCATCAAACCTGTTGTAAAGGCTCCTTTGGCTATGTTATTGACATGTTAAAGGCAATTGTCAGCATGAGTGTTCTGTGGAACAGACTGCTCAAGAGACACTCTCAGACATAAATAGTATAAAGCTCCTGCACTGAAGTTCATTGATGATCATGTTTGAAAGCTTTCAGAGCAACACACGGAAAAGTATTTAGCTTTGATCTGATTGTGTTTTCAGTAGCTTTTCTTTGGTAAACTCAGCTTCCATGACCAAGTTGTTTACAATAGCCTTGGCAGCCACAGTTGTCATTTATGTAGTGCATTGGTTGTCTGAGCACGGGTATTCTTTTTGTTCTTAGTTGAACTTTGTAAATCAGCTAAAGTCTGGGAATTCTATATAAATCACAAGATGATGTCAACATGTTCTAGGTTAATGCTTTATTTTATGCAAGGTAACATATTCTGTTGTCCAGCATTTTTACACGTTCAGTAAGTACAAATATCTTGCAAGATACATTTGTTTATTGTTATTAGAAGCATTTGCTATTAAGATACACTTGTTTATTGTTATTGAAATTATTTAGATGTAGGAACTGCCTGAATCTTTGTTCTGCAATGGAAAACCTGCTAAAATATGTAACAAGAACTTGTCCTTCTTGAAGAAATAGCCTCTCATTAAGCAATACACAAAGTAACCCATATTTTGAACAGAGTCTAATAGTCATACATGTATAACAATTTCTGTTCAAAGTTTTGTACATTGTTGCATGTATTTTGGAAGAATATTTTGCGAACTTTCCTATGAAACTCTTAAAGTTTACTCCTAAAGCAAGTTGCTCATCCTTCAACTGTAGCACCAACTTAATTCTACCATGCTTCTGTGCAGGTGTAGCAAATCCACTGCTGGGAGCATTGCCTCACTCCATAGGTACAGGATAAATTGTGTGCCTCTGTGCTGTGGCCATTTGCTTACAATTTCTGTATGTCCATGTGCAGTAGTCCTACTGGAGTTATTGCTAAAGCTCTGCTCCAACTGGGCTGTCAGACATCCAAAAATCCCAGCATCCATAAATTCTTGAAAAACATATGTCTCAGCTTCTGGAATAGTGAATGAAATTAGAGGCAGAGGAACTTGGATGACATAATACAGCAGCCATAGACTGACTCTTGGCAGACATCAAACCTACATGTCCACTTTTAAATATGTTGAGACACATATGAAGTAACTGTGCGACTTCTAATAGCTGGAGTTTAGTTCCTTAACTAATTTAAAAAAGAAAGCCTTTATATTTGGTTTTTGGGCTTTTTCAGGATTGTTAGATAATAAGACAGTAGATAGACTTGCAGGAGAAATAATAACAAAACCATGCCTAGATATTTCCATCACATAGCAACTGTTTCTTACCCTCTATCAATATATGGAGATGTAATTAGTTGCATCATAGTCTATATTATTAAAATTATACATCTCAAATAAGTGACTGGCTCTACTTAAAAAACACAGGTTTGAGGTGATCCAACTAATAAGGCAACTAAAGCCCCTGTTTTGTGGAGATTGCAAAGGTCCATCTTGTCTACAAAAAAATACACCAACACTATGTGGAAGAAAAAACTGAGTGACTTTTGCAAAAAACAAGCACAATGCATCTTCTTAGAAGGCCGAGTATCACTGAGTGTGACTGCCTACTGTGGAGGTTTTATGTTTTCTCTGTCCTAGCGGGGCTTCTCTGTGTAATTCCTTTTTTCCTGGTGGGCTAGTTTACACTGACACCTTGAAGGCTAAACCCCTTTGCCTTCCCTCCTGCCACTTGATTTGCTTTTCTATCACCACATGCTGCACATATGAGGTGGAGCTGCCTTTTAACTTCAGAAAGCAGCATGACAGGAGGGCAGTGGAAATCAAACAAACCTTCAAAAACACAATGGCAGTAAGGCACCCACAAAACTAGCACTTGGATCCAAAACTAGATGGGTGGCCAGCTTTATCCAAGACAGTCCATCAACAGCCGAGCCACAGGTCAAACTAACTCCAGCGTTGCGTGTGCTATCCTTTGGCATTCACCAAGAAGCCAGATATTTCCACCCAATGTGTTTCCTTCACAGGGACTGCCTTTAAAGAGGAACAGGGAAGTCAGTCTCTTAGAGGAAGTGCGCATGTGTGCCACCTAATGAAAGACGTATAAAAAAAGGCAAATTAAACCTATGTTGTTGATTGTATAATTTTGAGGAAGTAGGAATTGGGCTTCCACTTCATTTCACATCAGCCTGAATCTTCCTAGACTTGACAAGAAAAAGAATAAATAAAAGATATCCTCATGACTGTTTGTTTTCTTATGTAAATTATCTCATATGGGGTTCTGCTAATTCAGTCCCTGCCCATTCAGTTGCCAGTAGAAAGTACCCAAAACATTATTTTTTGAGGCTTGCTTCCTGCAGTAGTACAACTGTTCTTCATTTCACAGTAGTGGTGTGAGACAGAGGATCCAGGCACTTTTGGCAGGTGTGAGTTATATTTGTTATGAATGCAGGTATTTGCTTGAACCAATAAAATGGCTAAAGAGAGAAAGAACAGACCTGATGATCCTACTGTCTGAGACAGTAGACAATACACCCATATTCATTTAATACAAACTTTAGTGTCAGTTGTTTGATTCAGTTAATTTAGGCTCAGAAGACTGTCTTAAACAGACCATCAAAGGGCAGCTATTGAAAGTCTCAGTGGGCAGATGAATCCATCCATGTACAAGCATGAATGGTGGAGCCTGAAGGTCTTCATGGCTAGTCTTGGGTTTCAGCTTTTCAGCTATTGCCCAACTTCAGTCTGTACTTTAAAGCAAATTCTGGTAAAAAATCTAAAAGCCCAAGCTAAATGTACCTGGTCTCTTTCCCCTCACATTCAGCTTTCCTACCAATTTATGCTTCTGTCTGCTAAGCAGAAATGACTGGGTTTGTAATAAGAAAAAGTGTGATTTCCAGCTCTTGATCCAATTTCTTGTAAACAGAATTTTGACTATAAGACACAAGCAAGAAGTTGGACAAGGCATGGTTTTAGGGAACTAGCACAGAAAATGAGCTAATAGCCAAGATACTCAGTGTTTGAGGTTTGCAGGTAGGTTTCTTAGGATGAGCCCTTTGGTGGGACACTGAGTAAAAGGAATTTGGTAAAATTACAAGGAATTGTGCTGGTACTTCTGCCCTAAATTTGGCAGAGCAGATGAGGGGCGAAGCACCTCACACTTTTCTGCAATTAGCTTTCACTAAACTGTGCAGGAAAATCTTTGATTTACATATGCCTGCAGTTTCCAGTCATCTAAGCTATGTGTTATGCTGTTGTGAAGTATCTTTTCTACTTACCAGCTATAACAAGGCAGACATTAACTTTTTGCCATAGCACACAGTGAGATTCTGTGTAATCCCTATGTTATGGCTCCTGCTCTCTCTAGTTTAATCTACAACACTGGTAATTTGTTATACAACAAGAAACACATTTTAAGAATTGTCACATTTTGTAATTCCTTTTTGTGTTTGGAGCATCACAAGCATTGTGGCTCTGGTTCAAGCCAACTGTAGCCTGGAAAAAGAAATATAATCTAAAAATACCATAAAAATGGAAATTTTTAGCGTTAATCTCGTGTGAGGCTTTCCCATTCTGTGGTGAAGCTATCTGAACCTGAAAGAGACTCTGACTGGAAATTGAGGATCTTTGCAGTTACTTGCAGCTCCTCTCATCCACCCAGGTTATTCCTGTGGGTCCCATTAATGAAAGGGTTTGATGAGGAGACCTTGCTCCACCTGAGAACCTGTCAAAAAGAGTGCATTAGCTTTCATGACAGGGTGGCTTTGTAATGAAGGAAAACGCAGAGGGTTAGCCAGCCCGAGAAGGATGGGGCAAGAGTGGCTCCATAGATAAAGGCGACAGTTTGAAATTTGTGCAATCAGGGGTGCAGTTCCCCTCCCACTGCTGAGTTCTGGTGAAGCCCTGGGCATATCTCTTGCTGTGTGTCACATGTAGTCGACCATGCAATGGGGAGAGCTGCCCGCAAGAGAATGATGGCAGGGATATTTACAAGGAAAAAACAAAGGGAAGGAAGGAGGTGTGGGATAAGTCCATCCCATACCAGATAACAGGATCTGAATGGAAGGGAGAAATAACCAACCTTCCAGTCCTATGCAGATCAGAAAAACTAGGCAGCTCCCCGATATGCCTCTTCAGGACATCCAGCAGGTTTTGAGGAGCCAAGATCTGGCATGATATGGTCTACTATTAATGACTGAAGCCTGGGTGCCAGCGTCATTTATCTGAAGTCGAAGAACCAATGGGACCTTTACTCCTCCCCTCCCTTTTATTTACGCAACCATCTATAATTTACACAGGTTGTATGTCAGGGCTCAATAAGGTCATATAAAGTTTGCAAATATGCATTAACAAATTATCATGCTGCCAAAATTATTTGTATTTGTAACACGTCTAATGCTCTTACGCAGTGCTGTGGGTGAACCTGAAAGGCAGAAGTAGTATTTTTATGCTAATATACTATAAAATGTCTTAGCAAAATAAGCAAGTCCCTTTGTAGTGGGTGTTTATTTTCCTTGATATGATTTAGAAGATTCTCATGTCATGGCAATCTTTTGTGTTGTATTTGTAAAATGATCTCTATGAGAATAGCACACTATTATAATATGTTACAATCTAAAGTTGCTTGAGCAGCAGAAAGCTCCTAATACAGTGCTTCACAATGAAGCACTTAAACAGTTTAGTGCAGCTTTCATGTACAGTATTTTAAAGAACTGCTGCAAGCCATGTTTGCAGTGCTTTTGGGAAAGCAGGGTAATATCGAGGAGAAAGCTCCTTACCCGCAAGCTTCCTGTCACTGAACGATCATGTTGCTGTTCCAGCAAATCCAGGTGGGAACATTTTCAAGGAAATGTCGAATACTTCTCCTTTTGCCCAGAAACAGCATAGCTATTTTTAGGGATATTTTCCATTGGCCTGCAGCACATTTCAGTTGCTGCAGCATAATGGAGAGTGGCATATTGTACGTTACGTTGAATTGAGAAAATGACTATGTTGCATCATGTCTCTATTTGGCACTGAAGGATGCTGAGATATTCATATTTCTTCATACTTGTGCCAATTTGTATGCAACACAGATATATTATAAATGGAATGTAGGGTATGGAAACCATTCTGTGCTCCTTTAACCCTGCAAAACCTCGATAGTATATGATTATTTTGAGGGATACTGGAATCAGTCCCAGTGTCTCCCAGTCATAGTCTGTTTATAGTACTTAAATATAAGACACTATTGGTGTTTTGGAAGGAGCTGTTGCAATGCATACTTTATAGGCTCTACCTATATCTACATGTCAGGCTCAAAAATAGCAATATAAAAAAATATAAATATACAAAAATTATTCAGTCATTTCAGGGCATTTTCTATTTAACACCCTGCATGTGAAATTCCTTGGATGTAACATGTCAGGTATGCACCCTGGGATAATCAGGTTCAGATCCTTAGGGAGAAAAGGCTGCTTCATGATCAGGAGGTGCCTCTGTCCTGAAAAGCACCGCAACTATGTGAGGAGATCTACACCCATTTCCTTTTGTTCCCATCCATCCCATGATAAATTCTCTGCTGGGGTGCTCAGTGAGGCAGGATCAGACTCTCCTGCCTCTATTGCACTTGAGAGTAGATGGACAGCTGAGCTCCAAGACAAGGCCAAATTGAGGGCCATATAATCTGCTGTGAAATGTCTTGATGCCGATTTCCTCCTCAAGTCTTGTATCACATTTATAGAGAAAAAAAGAAAAATTCTCGGGCACTCTGTTTTAATCTATATAACTCTTATTCATACAACTACTGTAATTGTAAATAGACTTTATATCAGTGTCTGAATTGTGGACAATTAAACAACTGTATTTGGAGATGCAGGAGTTGCAGTGATTTTCCGTATCTGGTTTGTGAGCAGGAGAACTTGAAACTCAGTAGAAATCTATCTCATCTCTCTTGTTGCAAGCCACCAGACTGTTTGCCTGAGCATTGCATTATTGTTAACCTTAAAGATTAACACTGAACGAGTAATGTGGGCATCATAAGCTAATACTGTAACTCTGCCATTAGAAACAGGAGATTTTAGTTTTCAAGTCTTCCATTATTTCAACTTTTAGGTGTGTGCATCTTTGTTTCCTCTGAAAATGGGGCATCTTTTATGTGCAGGTCTCAGCAATAACCAAGAAAAGAATTTCTGATTTAAATTGGAAGAATCAGCTACAGCCTGTTTGGCAAGCTGAACTGCATATTAAAGTCACTTTCAATTTAGTAATTTTAAGAGATCTGTCCCTATCATGTCTGTTTTCTTTATCCCTTGACAGTGAGTTGAGGATGCACTTTACTTTTATATCTTATTTAGATAAAATCACAAATAAAAATGTTTCCAAAAGTTGTTCTAAACTATTTTGCAGCTGCTTGGGGAATATTAAGTGAATTGAGTCCATTTAAGCAGTCCAACCTGCTGTGTTGAAAGATAATATTTTAAACTGCTCTAAGAAATGGCCGTTTTGGGGCAAATTGGGGTGGGGGCCTCTTGTCCACAGAAACTCCATGAATGTCAGTGAGGACTTTGCTGCCCATTCCAGGTGAGGATTTGAGTCAGGAGGAAATATTGGTAGACTGATATTTAACCCTGTAGTCTCAGCTGGTGGCGAGTTAAGTAGCAGCTCATTAGAAGGCATCATTTACCGGGTGGAGAGAAGATGTGATTGGGATTTTTTGCCCTCACACAGTTCCTGTTGCTGCCTGGTGTGTAATCTGATGTTGTACATATCTTTAAAAAATGAAGACAAGAGCCACATTTTTATTTTTATTTCCTCTCTGTTCAAATGCAGACTGCAACATGCAGCGCTATCACTGCTCATAACTATCACACTTAATTATGCTTCATACACCAAATTTGGGATCTGAATGTCACTCAAGTGGTTCTTGCACACTTTATGATGGATATTTAATCCATCAACCTGAAGAAACCTGAAGAAAACAGATAATTTAATTTTCTAATCAGTTTACCAGATACAGGCTGTGAAGCATGGAAATATTTTGAGCATTTTCTATGTTTTTTAATGAAGTGTTACTACAACGAGAGGAGGATGTTACAGCCCAGCTGTTGCTATAAGCAGCGGCGGCTGCTGTGCTCTGCGCAAAGCATCACATGCCGGCACACAGCAAACATTCAGGCCTCCAGCCAAGGATGGCCAGCAGAGAGCTGGACGCCGTGCCCGTTTTCCTTTCTTCTGTTATTTATTCTTTTATCCTCCCTGCCACAGTGGATAAACACCTCAAAAATTTCAGAATTAAAGTTATAATATTGCTAGAGAAGGAAAAAGAGAGGATGGATGCTTTTCCCTCCTGCCTTTACAAAAGCTGTGGGTTTGTGTCTCCCACGAGCTCCATGAGGGAAGGGGACCCACTGGAGTCTGTCTCCATCAGGGTATGTTTGCTTCTCTACCATAAAACCCCTTCTGCTGTTTCCTCCTCCCTTCAAGTTAATCTTCTCAGTTGATGATATTAATGAAATTTATGTGTTCCATGAAAGATGTGGACCAAGTTTTTCCTTTCAGTGCTGAGCATCTAAAATAATGGGGAGCACACTAGCAACATTAAAACAAATGTGCGTCAGATCTGCGGGGGAGTTGGATGCCATGCATGCAGTGTTTCCCTCAGACATCTGAGAACCATCATCATTGTTCTTCCAGAGGGTTTCTGAAGCAATGGAAAAAATAGGATGTGTCCATAAATTTTTACACATGAGTGTGTGAAGCTTTTTTGAATATTACCTGATAGGGGTTGATGTAGCTGGCTAATCAGGATCTCACTTCCAAGGTATTCCTTGTAGACAGGAAAACACACACACTATTCCCACTGAAAGAAATGTCTATGTGTTCGGTATTTTTTATTTTTAATAATTAAATTATCATTAGAGGAATTCTGTGTGGCTGCAGAAACTTGAAATTAAGATAAATGTTTTACTGATCAGGGCTACATATATGCCTCATTTTTTTAGGAGCAGAGTAGGTAGTAATTCTAAAGAGCTTCTGCTGTCTGAAGGGAAAATAGAGAAGTGTCTGTGGGACGTCAGCACCCTAACACCTTTTAGACCTGGAGCCAGCTAACAGGAAACAGCAAAGATTAGAAATTGATTTTATTTGAAAGGAATTATTTCAAAGTGATTGGATAAAAGAGAGGTGATTTATAAAATAGCTAAGGTAAATATTTCTTATCCTGAAAGAAGATATAGCTTTTACATGAGTGGCTGTGGCTGAATACTTCATGCTTTGCCCCTATTATTATTATATGCATTTAAAATCAAATAATAGATGTACAACAGTTAAAAAAAAAAAAAAAAAGAAGAAAAGCACAGCATAACTGAAAAGAAGGAATCCTGTATTCCCCAGGACATTGATTCATTTACATGATTAGGAGTCAGAGCTCATAGATATTTATACTTTAAATCAATGCACAGTGAAACAACCTACAACTGACTTGAAAAGATGGAATCTGTGGTGTTAATCTTCCCTGGGAGGTGCAGAGCACTTTTGGCTTTCAGCAGCATCTCTAGGAACTGAGTCTGACTTGTGGCTCATCAACATTGAGCCCACAGAGACAGGGAAACTTCCCATCCTCTCCTGACTCTAACCCTGCTTCTCTCATGGTCTTGTACACCCACCACAGCCCCGCAGCAAGAGGCAACTAAACATCATGTTGCTTAGTTATCCTAGGAGGTTGCTGTCGAATGTCATGAAGCCTTTTCTAATTTACAGGTCCTAAGCAGATGCTGCCACACTGTTTCCAGTCCCTTATGGTGCTAGCATAAGGGTGTAAAGAAGGAAAATAAACTTCTTCAGCATTTGGAATTAAACTTAAAAGCTTTTAACTGACCCAGCATTCCCCCCTCTTTGCTTTGGACCTTGCAGTACCTCTGAAATAGCATTCAGTTTGACCTTGCTTTCTGAAATTACTCAGTGTCTCAGGGTGCTGTTTTCTTCTTAAAGAATGAGATTTCAACTTGAACAAAATCATCACAGTAATTGTTAGGAGCTCTTATTGTCTTTTTGTAGAATATTTCTTTTATTATTAACAGATTGGATATCGGGAATCCTCATAATTATTCTGAAGATTAAACACTGCTCTTGGAAGCTTATAGTTCAGTCAGTATTTGGCCTTTTGAAGCTGTGTCAAATAGATTAATTAATAATAACTCAATTTATTTATTAAAGCTGTCATTTTATCAGACTGTATGTTCCCTATGCAGTGTAGATACTGATACAGAAGTCCTTCTAGATGGCACAGGTATTTGCTTTCCATGTTACTTTATTAATATGGGAAACCTAAAAATAAGTACTTGAATACTTTTATGCTGTGCTGAAAATGAGTTCAGTCACACACAATGTCAAGTGTTTTCTAACTTAATACTTGGGAATTCAGCCAAGAAACTGTGTTTTTCTGCCAGAAGTAGAATAACACACCAAGAATATTTCAGTGCTCAACAGCATTCTTATTAAAAGAACAGAGCCAAGTTTTTTAACAAGTTTTGCATTATTTTGCATCTCTCTAGGTAATTCAGGTGTTATCTCAAGATCTGCATAGATTTTGCATGCATTTCATGCAAGCAGAGACTAATTGCATTACCAATTATTTTTAATCATTAACCAGCTTACATCGTAGTAGGCTCATTTGTTTTTGAGACATTACTGATACTCTGTTCGCCAAATTCAGCTGGGTGCAGTCAAGCTGTTGTGAGGTGGTGGCACTGAGTTGGACTCCATAGTTATCTATGAATATGAATGTAAAACAGCTTAGATATGGCCAATGTGCAGTAGAGTCTGTTGGCAAATGTCTCTTGCAGTAGGATTCTAGATGATGCCACGAACTGTTATAACCGATCCTTATGTGAGATGGCTGTGCAATTGCAGAGTTATTATTTTCTCCTTATAAGGATTTCAATTAGTTTCTATTTTTCAAAGCTGAATACTCAAAAATCCTCAGCAATATGTTCACATTGGAATCATCATCGACTTTACTAGAAGAAGAGCTATACTCAAAACTTTAAATGTTTGTGGTCTGGTGCTTCTAGAAAGCCGTTTATACCTAAATAAAATTTTTTTCTCAGGAGGGATAATTTTTTCTCCTTTTTCTTTATTCTGTCAGAATTTCTGGTGATGTCAACTAGTGTTTTCTGAGGAAAATCTATTTAGCTGTACAATATCCAAATAGTGTTAAATTAGGCTTTCAAGGCACTACATACAAAAAAAAAAAACAACTCAAAAAACATCAGCGCAACGTTTTTGCAAGTGTGGTAAAAAGTAGTCGCTTCATTTTACACTTCAGGAATGAAGGCGAAGATTATGAAGTGACTTGAACAAGCATTGCAAAATAGAAAATTTCAGGTTTGCTAATTCTAGGAATTTTACAGTGTAGGTTGTATCGCTAAAATGGATTTCCAAGGTTTTGGCTGTCACAGTAAAATACAGAAGTACATTTCTGAGTCCTTATTATATGGTATTTATTTTGCAGGTTATTCACATGGTTAGAAAATTTACTGGTTACTTTATATGGTGCACGAGGAGCATCCAAAACAGGTGAGAGCAGCTTATAAATGGTATTTAACAACTTCAATTAATCACCTCTTGATATAAAAAAGCAGTTCACAGTTGTGTACAGATCCTGGCAAAAGTTCTCAATAAAAAATGTAAACAAGTAATCCAAAGAAAGGCAATCAATAGAAGCAGATTGTCCGCAAGGGACACCTGGATTCACAAGAAACATAAGAGAATAACTACAGATGTGCTTCTGATGTTCCAGGCATAAGCTATGTCCACATCTGCTTACAGAGGGAAAACAGTAAAAAAAATACATTCTCAGTGTTTATATTGCACAGGAAAATGATAAATAATACTGCTGAAAGGAATAAAACCTCCAAAGTGAATACATCTGGCTCTGTAACATTAAGTTCATTAAAAAAGTAATGTGGTTAAGGTGATGTGAGTTTACATTAGTGGTAGAATCATAGAGCACAGTCAGCACAGAGATGTTCAAATGAAGAAGTAGGCATGTGATTCTATGCTGCTTTTCTAGCTAAATAATAAAATTAAACCTGAATTATCCTAAGATGTCAGTGTTTTCTTGGTTTCAAACAATTGGTTAAAAGCATTTGTATTACATTCATGTGTTGTAATGGGGTTTAGGTTCAGGGCTGCTAATTACAAGGACATTCTTCCCTGTGAGGGTGGTGAGGCCCTGGCACAGGTTACCCAGGGAAGCTGTGGCTGCCCCATCCCTGGCAGTGTTCAAGGCCAGGGTGGACGGGGCTTGGAGCAACTTGGTCTAGTGGAAGGTGTCCCTGCCTGTGGCAGGGGGTTGGAACTGGATGAGCTTTAACGTCTCTTCCAACACAAACCATTCTGTGATTCTGTAATTATCTCTATGAATTGGAGGAGTCCTTGAGGAAGCCTTGTTTTTATGCTCCTCTCTGTAATCTGTCTGCAGACACCAATTTGCTGTAGTTGGTAGAGAGCAGGTAACAGGCTGGATATACCTCTGCTAGAAGCCAGGGTGGCTGCTCTTGTATTCTGAGATTCTTCTGTTGGTATAAAATATATTAACCCCATGTCATTCAATTTAATTTTTATCCATGACTCCAACTTCTTCCCAAAGTACTGACACAAAGAACTAATTTATAATAGAACCATTCTATGATTCTATCATTCTATCATAATATCCTTCAGGCACTCCAGTATTTCTCATACATGCACCAGAATTTCTTGACTGTCTGGTGTCCCTGATCTTCAGTTTTCAATCTAACAATTCAGTGTATGGTGGAATCTCAGCATGATTGTCATGCCGTTCTCTCTTATTGCTTAAGCACACCCTTGCTAAAATTATCACACCACTACCGGGGGTGAATGAATACAAGATAAGAACTGCAGTTTGACAGTTTCAAGGGAAATGGCATAGGGATTTAATTAGGCCCTGTGTGTGCGCCTCATTGATTCCTAGAGAGGTTTTCATTCTAGTGGAAGCAGATGTGGATGGTAGTGTCAGAGTTAGGATTATTTTTCATGTTTTTATAGATAACTTCAGAAAAAGTAGAAGAGCCAGGCATTAGAGGCCCAAACAAGAATGAAACAAGAGATTGGCTAGTTCAGGAATTAGCTGCATAATTTTTTTTCATTTTTCCGATGCACAATGTGTATTAAAACTGAGAAGCAGAGTGCAGCTGCAAGGCTGCATTGACAAATCATGGCTCTGTTTGAACTCCATTGGATGGCTTACTAAATTATTCCGAAGAAGCTGCATAATCTCATCCAGTCATAACCTGAACATCTTGAGCATTTGCAGCATCCAAAGAAAGATATTTTCTTTGTTATTTTCAATTTGAATGGACATAAGGTGGAAGAAACCCCAGATCTACAGAACTAGTGAAAGTTTTCAGCAGTGTCCGTAATTCAAGGTCAGCATTTGGAAAGCATGAAAAGCTGGTTTTGGCAGCTGCTGCAGCAGGCTTGAGTGAAGAACTGAATAAAGCTGAAATGCAGTTCAGTGATGCTCCCAAGAAGGCACATCCAAAACTAACTGCTAGTCACTCATAAAAATATATTCCTTATGCATTAGTTTCCTCCAGCTGGAGCAACAGGTAGCCAAAGATGCAATAAACAGAGCTGATGCAATTATGTTATTTTCCCTATGTTTTTGATATACATAGACAATGACAGTCTGGAGTTGCACCTACATGGTAGCTGAGACATTTCTGCTGGTGACAAGTGCAGGTTTCCCAGTGACAATGTTAGCCAGTAATGGCTATGGACCCCGTGGGAGACTGGTTGAGTCAGAAATCATGGTTTCTTGATTCCTTCCATAGAGCAAATATTGGCATCATTACCACCAATGACTTTTAATGTCTGCTTCTGACATTAAAATATTGTGTTAGGATATAATGATTTCCATAAGGAAAGTGACTACTAGTGGTCTGCACAAGAAATGATCTTTTGAAGCCTCCAGGTGCTATTTATTTTGAGCTGTTCTTTCAAAAGAAGACTGAGGAAGTTTTGAGAGATGTCCTTTGCAATATTCGCGTTAATTTTCTGCACAGGCTGGAGTGTGGGACTGCACTCATTCTGCTGACTTAACGCCCTTCTTTTGGTTGCAGATTAAGACATAATGATTCTTTTGCGTTTAGTCTTTTGTGCCACTGATCGTGAGTTGCTACTGAAAAGTCTGAGAATAAGACTGAATGGCACAATGCATTATCCTTTGTAAATGCCCCAATTACTGTGTGATAACCATTGTTGCTCACTTTTGCCTTTATTATGATGCTACACAGGCACAGATAAGCTGTTTCATCCCTGGCTGTTTACTGTGCAAGGCACTGTCCAAAAGGCATTAGCTGAAAGCATTAATTCATAGTTAACAGGGAATGCAGAGCTCTCTGCAAATCTGCTTACTGAAATCTGGTAAATTCAGCAATAGGTGCTTGCCAAGCCTGAGCTTTGCAGATCCTCCATGCACGTGCATAAACTAATCTAATTACTTTTTTTTTTTCCTTTTTTTTTTTTAAATTTTTTCTGCAGATGGCCGCTGTGTACAAGTCTCAGGGAAATGATTCACATCAAAAGCTTTCCCTGGAACCCATGCTATGCCGCAGGTCAGTTCATGACAGCAGAGTACAGTGGAAGTTTACATAGCGAGACTTCATGTGTGTGATACATGTCTTGATTTCCATCCTGTTCCTAACAGGTCACCCTTTGATCTGCTCATTATTCTCCTTCATGCTGAAAGGTTTCAGCTTTTCTATACAGAAGCCGATAGAATGAGAGGTTTTATTGTCTCAGCGTGTTTGATATCCAGACTCTCACAAAGAGGATGGAGGAAGCGAAGCAGATTCTCAGTCAGATGCAATGGCTTCGGTATCTTCCTGCTTCCAATGTAGCTCTCTTCTGGGGATGAATATTCAAACACCATGCTAGGCTATCTACTTCATAGCTTTTTCCATCTTCCAGTTGTATTTTCTCTGCAGTCATAGAGTGTTGTAAAATATATTTTCTCCAGGGTCAACATGTCACATGTGTGTCACACATCTAATGATAGTGCTGGGGAAGAAATAGTGGTTAGCAGTTCATAATGCTCAGATTCCAGCTTCAGTTGCTTTGGCAAAGAACTTTTTCTATTGCAACCTTTTTTAGATCTTTTTAAAAATAGATTAAATATACTCTTTTTATACTTTTCCCCTATCTTACCAGGAGTTCTTACTGTGGAGATATTACATAGTTAGAGTTGGTCAAAGAGTTATTTTTTCTTTTTTGGAAAATGGGGTAAGGTGATAGAATTTTCCTGTCAAAATCTGGCAAACTATTTTCTTTTTCTTTCTATATTTCCCACTAATCCTGATATAAATAAAATCACTTTTTCACTCCTTTACTAGACTTCACATATGTTTAGAATTAAGAATTTTTGACCAAAGCTTTGAAAACTGAAGAATCTTAGGTAGAAGTTGATATATTTAATGGAAATTTTTCTGTGAAATCTATTTATGTAACTAGTATTGGCATTTAAAGTTGCAGTTAGCTAATGTTTGGGGTTTTTTTAAAAGAATGCCATTGTCTCTTTTGCCAAGAAAACAGGGCCTCATTTATGTGAGAATTATCTGAAAAGGATGACATTTGATTTGCAATCACATCATCAAACTGTTTGTGAAAAACAGATGTATTTTCTTAATTCTATAGAGTAATGTTGGAAATTTGTATCACATCTTCATTCCATCAACCTTCTGAACTGAGAGTATCGACAAATAGTTTTGTGTATGTTTCTTTTTTTGGCATTCACTAACTTAATATATAGAGTTGGAAATCAGTTAGGGCAAGACACTGATCTTATGAAGAATTGATCCGTTGAATCTCTGCAGAGTAGAAGAAATATCAAGAAAATTTAGACTGTTGAAAGCAATTTACTCAACTAAAAGGATTTGAAAATTGTGAATGAAAAGGATCAATAGTAATATGCAGGAAAACAAAACAAAAAACTTTTTTTTATATAAGCACCATCTATCCAATGGTAGATTTTCTTAAGTGAAATGAAATGGCATGAGTCCAAGCAAACTGTGAAAGGATTAAAGTGTTTCTCAATATGTGAATGTACTGCTTTTCAGGCAGACTGCTTTTTCCTGAACTGCTAAGGCTCTGATTTTTAATCTCACATGCAAGGCCTGATTCAAAACACCTCCCTGCCAGTGGAAAATCTTTATTAGCTTCAGACTCACAGAACATGTTAAAGGAGATAATGTTATTGTTCAAAAAGCTTGCGTCATTTTGAGGCTCAGTCCATCCATTCACAATAGATATATGGTATCTCTTTCTTAACTAAAAATCTCCTTAAAAACACTTGAAAGCAACCCTAGTTCAGACTGTCTGCAAACTATACCCCTCCTTGGCATGTGAGATAGGAAATGCCCTTGGCTGTCTTATCTGCTTGATGCTGGCCAGGTGATGTTCCTGTCTCACAGCTGGTAAGGCCATACCTCACCCTGCACTTCATGTAGGTTTCACCACAGCATCCTTCTCCTTCTGCTGGAGAGCTTAGCAGGAATAAAGCATTTATGCCGCTCCATTAGCTATGAAACTGGGTAAATAATTAGTTTCTGGCTGGTAACAGAACAAGAGGAAAACTCAACAACTGAGTGAAAACAAAATGAGGGGTTTCCTTTTTTTTTTTTCAGTGAAAATTTTGAAAATTTTCATTTATGGGTTACCCTTATGAGTTGTTTGTTCTAATGTGAAATAGTTTAATATGCAGTAATTCTCTTCAGCCTTTTTCAGATTCAAAATGAAACATACTCCAGTTTAAGCGTGTCAGAACAAAATATGTTGGCTCTTTCCAAAGCAATAACTTAAAGTTGGGAAAATGCTGAAATGACTTAATGATTTTTTTTTGAAACTGTAGTCTCTCATTTTTGACAGGGAATCCTCAACTTTTTAGCATTTAAAAATCATTAATTTACTATTATTATTAGTATTTTTTTTTCATCCCATTGCCACAGAAGGCAATATTGAGCTGGATCAAAAGAAAGAATTAACACAGACTTGTAATATGTTTACAAATCATATCTCCTCTCTCCCTTCCTATAAATTGCTGAAACCCACAATTAAATGTAAAGCTTTTGTGAAGTAAAAGCTTATTTTAGTTGCTGATGAGGCAAAAAGTTCATCAGGATGGCAGGGCGAACATGATGTCAGCAGCAGTTCTTGACAGAGTTGCAGAACAGCATTGCTATTTCTGGGTTTTCATTCAGATGTATGAATGATTGATTGCATTCTACATTGCTTGCCATTTTCATAAATTATTGTAAAATTATATATTAAAAGAGTGAGATCTTTAAATGCAGAGGAAAGTGGAAAATGCAGTCTGTTTGGAAATTTAGATTTAGATAGTCTTTCAAGATCTGAATTTTCAGGGGCGATGGCTGCCGGTGGCTGTTTTGTGGCTGACCTGTGTTCACCTCGTTTGTTGCATCAGTCATCTCTGTGAAGATCAGTGCAGCTGTTTGTCTCATTAATACCTTGATGAGATTAATTATCTCTGATTATCTTAGACCTTTGTAATACATATGCTGCCACTATTGTGTAACAGAGGAAGTTAGAATTGTCACCCTTTGAAAACAACCTTGCGGTGTGTTGACAGATGCTAGTTTTTGAAAATAAGAATTAAATGATGAAAAATAATATTTTTTCTCTGAAGATTTTTTTTTTAAATGATGAAAAATGTTTTAAAAATATAACTTAATTTTGCAAACCCCATTATAAATACCAAACTTCTGCTAGAAATGGACATTTTGGGATGCTTCAGGGTCTGAACACCTCAGCCGTCTTCCCAGAAGCTGATTTTTTGTAGTACAGCTGTGACAAGGGTTATGAGCCAGAAAAACTCTGAAGCTGGGCAGCAAAGGCAGCCTCAAGACCCCATTTTGTACTGTGCATTAGGCTTATATAATCCATGGTGTACCACATCAGCTAGCAAACAGTTATCAAGTGAATCTATGATTGTGCCTAAAAGGGGATCATGTAAACATAACAGCAGGGGTTCACATTTCTTGCCATATGCAAAGAATCGTCACAAGACTCTAGGTCAAAGATATGTCTCATCGGAGAGACTGTGTCATCCTGATATTTGACAGTTGAGCAGTTTTATTATGGAGATGCTCAACTGAACTATACAACCTATAATTCAGAGTTATGAACTCTAACCCGAGTTCATAAGGATTGTGAAGAACTTGTGACTTGGTGAGGTACTCTGTGCACTCAAATGGCCCAAGGAGTTTCTCCTCTTCTTAACCTTACCTTGCACACAGTAAAATCAGGTGGCAATGCAGGTGCCCTGGACATGGAGATGTCCACAAAGACATCCTCATTGTGTCCTCATTGTGTCTGTGTCTGTGTCCTCATTGTGTCCTCATTGTGTCTGTGCCCCTCCATTCATATTGAGGACCAAAAGCCCAAAACCCAACACTGGGCAGGTGTGTTTCACCCTTTCCATCAGATGGGATGAAAAAATTGCCTTTAACTATCTGCTTCTCTCTGCATGGGGCTTTCTTCCTACCTTCTGTCAGCCTCCTTGATGTAATTCCACAGATGTTCTCATTGTCCTAAAACAGCACCTGGTTACTTTTGCTGAAGTTACTGGACCATGTTATTCTCTAGGCAAGCAAGAAGCCAGCTAGCAGCAGAAGAGCTTTTAAATGATTTTATGAACACTTCCTTACTGTTTTGGGCCTTTATCTTTAAAAATGTCTCAAGCCCTATACTGATTTGGTCTGATCCTAGATTTCGCGTCCCTCTCACCACCATGTAATAGTGCTGCACATTCACACTTACGGACCTCAAAGATCAACTTGAAAGAAAATAGGAGGAGGAAAGGAAGCAGACAAATAGCCAGAGAACACGTCTTGCATGCCCTGATCACCAGGGTCCTCCATCTGAATTTCTTTGAAGAGATACTTCCTTGGCTCAACAAATCCCAAAGGTTTTGCAGGTTTCCTAACTAGAAAAACTAGGAACTACTGCAGCTTTCTCCTGCTTATCAGATGAAGAGCCAAGAGAGTGACTCTCTTCATCTTTTCTTTCCCCAGAGAAACCACCCTGTTTATGTTTTCATTTTCCATTCATGAGGACAGTAGATGACACAGTGAACAAATGCTTTGGTTTTCCAGTTTCAACAGTATTCACTTTGCAAAGATAAATCCATAAGCCACAGCCAGAGAATCCATCCCTTCTCCTTTGGGTGTCAGGAGGGTGTCAATTTTACAGGCGCAAATATTTAAGTGGGAAATCTCCCCCATGTTCTTACATATGTAGTTCCTCTGATACTGAAAGATCCACAGATGTTTTGTGAAGCTCATCCAAAGCTTTTGACAGCTGACATACAGCCATTTCTGGGGTGGAAGAAAAGCACATGGAGAGCTATGTGTGGATGTTTGAACATGAATACAATTATTCAAACTGGAATTCAAGTCAAAACACTGTGCTGGGGCATTAGCTGAGTACAGCTCACTGGGAAAGATGCCATCTGGTGAACTACCCAAAAGTTTTTGTGATTCTGATGCCTGCAGTGGTTGGAAATCACATTCCCAGCTTCTGCTTGCCAAAAAGAAAGGCTCAGGTCTGAGGTTGCCAACAGACAGCTTTGCAAGTTTGGACTCTGTTACATTGGTACATTTGCATCCGTACATCTTGACAACCAACATGTAAGGTGCACATTTTTCCACTTCTGAATCATGAATTAAAAACAGACAGCCAAATTAAGTCTTGTCATAACCCACCCTGAATCACACAACCGCAGTCCCCACTGGCTTGCTGGAGGTTGCTTTTTTAATCATGGGGGCAGAAGTTTGCCTCTTGTGCAAGTGCAGGATGCTGAAACATCTGGGGCATACTTGGACTTTCAAAGTGCTTTCTTACCATGTGCTTCATTGACTGCATTAACCAGAAGCATTTTAAGGAGCTTTCCAGATGGATAATGAAATTACTGAAGGCTGACCTAGGAAGCCTTGAGAATCAAGGTCATGGTTGCATACAAGTGACTGAAGAATAATACATGAAGTGCTCAACAAAGGACTTGAATCCTGCATATTTAAATATTCACAGCACCTACAAGTTTTGCTGCTGCTCTGTGAAATACAGCTTCATTTGCCAGTGAATCAGGCTTATAAAAATGGTAATTGTGAAGTGCAGTTGCTAACTGTATCAAGAGAAAAAGGATTTTACATGTAATGGAGATTCTTTTTAATGATAAATTATCTAGCTCCTGGCTACCATGTATGAGCGCTATTAACTGCCAATAAATTGTTCATCGTTAAATTTAGTTCACTCTTCTTAATTAGGCCAAGAGGTTTTTTCCCCTTTAAATCTTTTTCTTACTTTAATATGGAAAGATATTTGAAATCCCAGTGATCCTAACAACTGCACCAGACACTACTGTAGAGTCACTTAAGGACTGATGTTACACAACTGAAATCTGGAAAGTCTGAGCACCTATGCATTATACAAATCAAGGTTTGAAATACACAGCTAATAGAATTGCCTGGTTATAGACGCAACAAAATCCTGAGCATGCTCTTATTATTCAGTTTAAAAAAACTCAACAGCACACCATAACCTTATTGGTTCGAGAAAAGATGCTTATGGTTACCTGGTTACTTGAAAAGGATTAAACGACATATTGCACAAAAAATTAAGTAAGGAAAATGCTAGCTGTATGAACTGCTGGTTTAGGAGCTTCTGGTAACTATTGTATTGTAACAAATACAGATTATTTCAGAGAAATAGAGAGAAATTCATGGAAAGGCCGAGACCACCTTTCTGAAACTTACTTCATGGACCATTCTAGAGGTGAAATAGATTTATCCTGAAGTACAGCACTAACTTTTCTTTTAATTATGATTGTTAAGTTCCATTTGTCAATGCACCACTGCGTGATAAGGGACAACCTTTAGTCTTAACTTAGCCCAACAAGTCTCCATGGTGTTTCACCAGCACAACTGTATTATTGGTTATTCTTAACCAGCCCCTAAATAAAACGTTGTAAAAGGTAATTAAGATGTGGAAATGCTGGCACTCCATTGTTGGAAACCTGTGTTTCCATTCCATCTCTAGTTGCCCATCTGAAATAGCAGGGTAAATGAACATGCATTTGATGTATGCATTATCACTCTCTTTGCATTGCTAACTGGCTCTCTGGATACCATTTAAGCTTCAGACTTAATCAGTCGTCAATTTTCATACTTCCCCTGCAAGACGTGAATGTTTTCTTGGGGGCAAATGGAGCGCTGGACTTGAGCGACAGCAATTGCAACTGCAGGGAATCCCAGTTGTCAGAGCTGGAGCCGAGTCAAACTCATGTGGCTTTTCCCATGGGATATAGTTAGCAAATCTCCCTGACAGAGGCTAGAGGCAAGAAGAGATCAGATGCGCTAGAGCTAAAATGTATTTGTGTGCACTGAAAGATAGCTCTCCTCTGTCTGCTGAGCAATTACAAGCAGTTTAGACCATTGTGCTCCTGTGTTGTGACCCTCTTGTGAGTGTCTTTTTCTGCAATTTAGCCACTTCATATCAGTAGGAATTTCAGGGCATTGAACATGTACTGTCCAGAGTGACCAGTGAAAAGAAAAAAACAATCACTGCAAATTTTAAAAATTATTAAAACCATCAGTTCCCTGGTAACAAACTTCTGGGACAGAAAAAATGCTTATTTTCATCTGAATAGATTTTGAAAATTTCCAAATGCCACATGAAAACACTCAATTTTAACTATTTGCTTTGGTGTCAGTTGTGCGAATTTATACAAACATACCTCCTTCCAGAACAAAATATATTGCATATAAATATAGAATAATGTCTACTCTTTCCCAATTTTAGAGGGCATGTGGAGGGATGTATGAATTTATGTTGATCAAAACAAGAAATTTCTCAACAAGTTTTGTATCATTAAGTTTTATTTAGAGTGCAATATTTTAGAGTAGTTTTGTATGGTCCAGTAGATATTTATAGAAGCTTGCCTTTTAGATTGTTGTGGTTTAAGCTTAGTTGTAAATTAGACAAAGCATGTAGCCTGCTTGTTTTCCCCCCACAACCTGTCCT
>WYDI02009917.1:0-85968 GCA_009867235.2 Psittacus erithacus
GGCACAGCTACAGGTTGGGCAGAGAAGAGATTCAGAGCAGCCCTGCAGAGAAGGACTTGGGGGTGTTGGTCAATGAGGAAATGAACATAAGCCAGCTTCAGTGTGCGCTCACAGCCCAGAAAGCCAACCGTATCCTGGGCTGCATCAAAAGGAGCGTGACCGGCAGGTCGAAGGAGGTCCTGCCCCTCTACTCTGCTCTCGTGAGACCTCACTTGGAGTATTGTGTGCAGTTCTGACGTCCTCAGCATAAAAAGGACATGGAACTGTTGGAACAAGTCCAGAGGAGGCCATGAGGACGACCAGGGGACTGGAGCACCTCCTGTATGAAGATAGGCTGAGGAAGTTGGGGCTGTTCAGCCTGGAGAAGAGAAGGCTGCTTGGAGACCTCATAGCAGCTTTCCAGCATCTGAAGGGGGTCTACAAAGATGCTGGGGATGAACTCTTCATTAGGGACTGTAGTGATAGGACAAGGGGTAATGGATTCAAACTTAAACAGGGGAAGTTTAGATTGGATTAGATATAAGAAAGAAGTTCTTTAATGTAAGGGTGGCACTGGAATGGGTTGTCCAGGGAAGTTGTGAATGCTCCATCCCTGGCCGTGTTCAAAGCCAGGTTGGACAGAGTCTTGGGTGACATGGTTTAGTGGGAGGTGTCCCTGCCCATGGCAGGGGGGTTGGAGCTGGATCATCTTAAGGTCCTTTCCAACCCTTGGAATTGGGAGTATTTTAGCACAGGATAAAGCCACCATCCATGTTCATCAAAACAGAATTCTTCAGTACTTCTGAAAAATACAGAATAAAGACTTGAGGAAACAGATCAAAGTGACATGGGGTGATGTGGCTGCCTCTTCATGGAACACTGGCAGACTAAACTAATGGACCATTTAAATAAAGCTGTTAGCCATTTTTTGTAACTGCTCTAAGTAAACCACCAATCTGTATGCCACCTTTTTCCAGGTGTGCCTGCTCTTATCTACCCTAATGTGTTTCCAGCCTCTTACATTTGATAAAACCTCGGGCTGTTTCAGGGGATAGTTCCCTCATGAATGCTACTACTTGAGTAACAATTACATTCCACATTACATCAGTTAATTAGCACAGATCTCTGTTTATCTCACTACATGAGCTGACTTTAAAGCCTCATGTCACCTACACCAAATCCACTCAAGTAAGTGGCTTTTAAAGCTGTGTTACCTGCTACACTCCTTTCTGGGATCTGTATGTTGACAGTTAATGCTCTTCACTGTTGCGCCATTTGATATGTGGACCTAGTAAAGGGGAAGCTGGTATAAAACACTGACACCTTTTATTTGCATGCTAAGGCTTCATAACAGCAGTTACGTTACCGGATACAGCACAAAAATCAGTGTTCAACAGGCAAGTTCAAACACTGCCACTTTTAATTTGAGACTTGTGTTGTTAAAAAGAAGGGGAGGAGGGATTGAATAAACTCATTTACACTGAATGTGAATTTCACCAGTTGTACAAAGAAGAAACAGAATACCAGAAGGGGAACAGAGAAATTTCAATCAACAGCAGATAAATGACTGCTTAAGGGAAGTTTTGCAGTTGAAAGGCTGATATTTTGTTCCCAATCAACTATTTCTTTCTTGCTGATGAGAAGTTTTCTTACTCCTGAATAGCTAGTTAAAGGACTAATCAGTACAAGACACTAAGCAGACATGGTTTTGTTAGTGTGAACATGCACAGCTGTCCATTAATTTTTACAGAAAAGGCAACTTTGACAATTTTCCTAAGTGTTACTGTGATGGGAGTATTATAGGGAAAGCATGAATGTAAAGCATTTAATCAAGTTAATTTGCATTGTAATATCTATCAATCTAGTTTTGATAAAGAAGCACTTGTAGAATCAAATGCTATAAACTGTAAGGCAAGCTAGAAAGGTAACTTGTGTGGGTCTGGTTTTTTAAATGTAAGTGCTAGCCATGCCTAAAATACAAATGCTTCTCTCCTGCATTTTTAAAGGTGGAATGACTTAAAGTTACTGTACTGAAAATGTGCACACACATCACATGTTGCTAAGGAGTGAACAAAATAAAATACAGGCAGAAAAATCAAAATTAGAAGCCAACTGCATAAACCAGGTGTTCATCTTTTTACAAAGTCATCCTAATATGCTGAGGAAATGAATTTTAAATATATTACAATATAAACTGTTCTAATGTGTAAATATGTTACAACACATACAAATTTTGACTACGGAATTGAAACATTAAGAAACGGTACAACTTGAATACCAAGCTGGAGAAGAATAAATTATTCATCTTGTTCTAGAACTGCAATACCAATCAGCAAACAGCAGAACACGCTTTTCTCAGGGTGCCTCATTCCTCCTCCTTACACTGCAAAAGCACATGGCAAAAGATTCTATTTTTTAAGCCCCCACAAATAAACGTGAACAGTGCCAGCTTCTAACAGCTGATGGACACAGCTAGAGCTTGCAGAAGTTCTCACTACCAATTTCAGCTCCTTCTGCTAATTCTCTTGTGCACTATAAAAGGCTTCATCAAGAGTACACTCACCAAACATCAAGGAACAAAAAAAAATAAAAGAGAGTGTAATTTAAGTCAGACATAACAGACCTGCAGGGGAAAGGAGAGCAACTACATTTAGCAACCCTTTTATATCAGAACTGTTTTATGGTCAGTATGTGGATAGACAAACACACGATAGAATCAGGTATTTAAGACTAAACCATGAAAACAGTAGCATTACACGACAGTATGAAATAAGCTGCTGAACTTCAAAAAACATGTAGAAGAACTGGCAGTTTTACAAGGACTATTTGACTCTGGAAAGAACAGAAAGCCAAGTATTACCAACCAACCAATACTCCACAATATTCACTGCAATTTTCTTTGAGCTGGCACAAAGCAGGCAGAAACTAAGACAGAACAAGCATTTCAAACATCTGTATAGCTTGCTTCCAGTTGAAAAAGGAGTACTAGACACAGTCCTAAAGATTGGTTTTGTTGTTGAACTTACATCCTTTTCTACCCTAAACCTACAAATACTGCTTTGTCATAGTCTTATCTTCTTTACTATTCTAATAGTATTTCCCTGATTTAACAGTTTGTTTTGCTCCATGCAAAACTTATCTTTACTTACCACATTGTCCCTTCAGTAAATCAGATACAGACTACATCTTAGGTAATGCTTGTCTCATACTTCATCTCAGTAATACTACTGCCCAAGACTCTGGGTTCCCTTAGTGTTTTATGTCTTAGATTCTTACAAGCAAGTAACAGAGAAAAACACAACATCAACTATGACTTAAAAACTAAAGGACACATCAATACCCAAATCTTAAGTAGAAGAGTATTTAAACTGTATTTTAAACTCCAATGAATATCGAGGCTACATAGAGAAGCCTGGAATACTAGGTATTTCAGATTTAAGGATTAATTACAGTAAACCTGACTAGATCATTGGAATTATACCTATAATGTCATATTGCACAGTATAAGAACTGATTTACTAAAGAAACCATTTGTGTCACAACATACACATTTGACAGCTGATTCAGACAAGGGAAAGAAAATTTTCTTCTAGTTGGTGACTTACAGGAACTAGAAAGTAAATACATTTATCAATTTGATGAATGAGCATACCCTGCAGCTATCCCACATATATTAGATTGCTTATTGTTCTAGCTAATGGGTCCATCATACCGAAAATAATCTTCTGTCTCCAACATTTCCCCTATGGTTAAATTGGCATTCACAAGCATGTAACAGGGAGCAGCCACAGAAGCCTAATGTGATCTTCCAATTTAAAAATACCACTGAAAGAAGCGATTAGTCACCGCCCAGGCAGCATGAGTAAGAAAAGGTCCACAAAGTTCTGTTTTGTAACTGAATTCTTTTACCAATAACATGACTAGTGATTCAGAGGCAAGAACTAAATCTATATATAGATACATGAGAAAATAAGGATCTACACATACAACTTTTTAATGTAGCCCTCACTAGATCCCCAGCATCTCCATCTTTCACAGAATATAGTAAAAAACTTAATATCAGAATGCTTCCAAATAAAGGAGCAACAATCTATTAACAAAATACCTCCATCCATATTTTTCCACTTCTGCAAAGATGGAATATCTGCAATTAATAACAGACACACTGTGGTCTCAATAACAAATAGAGAGAATGATATATAATCAACAAAGTAACTGTGGAAGAGGCTATGATGAAAACAGACAAAACCCACTAACTTGTTAACAAAACATCAGAACTGTTCACCCAGGAGTTTTAGGAGTACTCAAGAATGAATCAGATGAATTATTAACCTCATTTAAAACTTCTTTGACGCCTGGAGTTTAAAAGGTGGCAATCTCTCAAAATAAAGAGGACTCTAAGGGGATTCAAACAACTCTAGTTCTATGAGCCTGTTGCTCATACCAAGCAACTTAAAAGAATATATCAAATGTTAAAATAGGTAGACAATAATGAGAAGGTCTGCCTGAAGTAACATGGCAAGGGAACCTCTTGGAAGCTCTCTGAAGGGGTCAAGCAGCTTGTGAAGAATGGCAATTCAACTGGTAGCCTCTGGAATTCCAAGTAAGTTCTGTCAAAATACCTCACTGAAGGCTTTCGAGAAAACCAAGGAATTATATCATAAGATGAAGGAACCCAAATGGAGAAATAATTCTTAACCAGAAATAGGGAGGAGCTGCTAAACAACCACTTCTCAGAAGCTTGGGATGTCACTGCTGAAATTCTTTAGGACCTTATGGGTTTTGTTTTTACACTTAATCTGAAAAAATGGGAAGTGCAATGAAGTCTGAAAGGTTGCTACCTGTGCAAAATTATTCAGGGTAAAAATATCAAGAGCAGATTGAAGAACTGCACAGGATCCTAAAGTCTGAGTAACAGGTAATAAAATGGCAAGATGAGATTCAACTGGTAAAAACATGGAGAACAATATTAGCATCAGGTACAGAATGACAGCCCCTGAGCTCAAGCAGGGTCTTGGGGCCCAGACAGACAATTTCAATAAAACATAAGCTCACCACTTGACAGAAAATCCAAAGTCAAATATTGGGAGCCATTGGAAAAACAATAGAAAATAATTACGCCACTGTGCAAATCCATGGTTTGCTTATATCTTTAGTTAAGTGTAGTTCTGATTCACCTACCACTAAGAGGAAATAGTGTAACTGAAAAAGATTCAGAACAAGAGGAATGATCAAAAGTACAGACAACTTCTGATCAAGTAGGCTGTGACTTTTCCAGCCTGAGCAAGTACCCATGCAGGTGAAATGTGACCAAGTTCTACAAAATCACAGCTGGTACAGAGAGGCCAGGCAGCAACAAGGAGCTGTTTGATGAAGCTGCGAAAAGTCAGATCCAGAGCAAACAGAAGGACAGGGAGGAACATGAACCTACAGAACTCTGTAAAAGGACAATTCTCATGCACAATTTTTACACAATATTAACAGAGGCTGGACAATTACATTGAGAGAAGAGGTTATTGCATCCACAAACCATGGCAGGCTGAAAAAGAAGCTTATGTACAGTTTTATTAATAATTCATAATATAATTTACTTTGCAGACTTGTTCTCACAAATTTCACGTAAGACCCAACCCAAGGGCAAAAATCAGTAGATAGACTGTCAGAGTCTTATAAATGATATATGCAGGACACTGACTAAACATAAAGTAACTACTTCTAAGCAATATCCCACTTGAAGTGTTCCAGAAGCATGAAATGTCAAAGGGACTTGTGAATGCTACTTCAAATGAAGTCCATTCAGAAACCCTGTTGTAAGGCCCTGAATATGATCATACTTGTAAGTTTAAGTTAGCAAATACTTAGAATAGTAAGATAAACTTGCCTTCTCTAAAGTTGAGTTTTGTGCATTCTAAGTAGTGTTTTACCTGTAAGAGGAATTGACTTCCACGCAGAGAACTCTTGATTCTATTTCCACTACCAGCAAATTGTTTCATAATTCAACTGGCATGTTATTAAATAAATGTTTATTTCTATAGCCTTTATACTGTGGCAATGCTTCATAGTTCAAGCTACCCCACTGCATTATCCTGAACTCTATACGCATGTGACAGACAGATCCTGCATCTCACAAGCCCCACAATACTAACACAGTAAGGCACGAAGGAAGAAAACTGACACAGAAATACAGCAAACAATAAAAACTTCTATTTACTTTCTTCCCTCTGCTTTATAATATTAATACTTCAGGGAAACTGAGGACATTACTCACTACCAAACAGGTTATTCTCTAAACAGTAAACAAAAATGAAGCCTGATTTCCTACTGATGTGTGTAGGATCCCTAACGTCTAATCAAAGCTGAGCTGAAGCATGGCATTTTCTTTAACACAACTATTATTAGTCTCTCCCTGTTATCCAGTTTCTTATTGTCATTAAATACATAGAACCTTAATCTATGACCTCTGTTCTTCTATCAGCTTCAGCTGAAATGGTCCAATAGGTTTAAAAGCTGCTTCTGCACTCTATTAGACTCCTTCAGCACCACAGACATTTATAAATACAGTCATGCCCACAGGCAACATGATCAGATCAACCCCATGCTCTCAAATGAAGATAAGGTAAGATGTGTTTAGAACCCAATTTAATTCTGTGCACTGATACAGAAGTTAACTATTTAGTGTCTGCCAGACACACTTTTCCTGCAAAACAGCAGAGTACAACAGAGGTAATGACCCAGGTAATGTTCAGCAGCTCTTTGTTACATTAAACTGGTAATGTAACATTGATTTCAACGATATAGCGGCATCACTCGATTAGAATTGAGGTGCTTCCCAAATGTTTTTCCAAAAAGATGAGGAAGGCCAATAAAAAGCTGTTTGAATAAAAAAAAAAAATAAATTCAAAAAGTCTTTAATCCTGCAACACATTTTCTTTAAAATCAATATTAATTATACAGCAATCACTAAAGTATAAGGATATAGGAATCTATTTACTTACAAATTGCTACTAACATCAAGTTGCTCTTACCTTGAACTAGATCTTGACTTTACATCTTCTTTTGCCATTCGTTCACTACTAGTATCTTCACTGCTGTCCATTTTTTTCCCACACAATTGTTTTCTCTTCTCCCACTTCTGCTGATTTGAGATGCTTTCTGCTTCTCCTTGTGAGCCACTTTCTGCTCCTACCTGTGAACCTGAGGAATGTGCCAGGCACTTAGAGGAGGTTGGCAGTTTTTGCTCTTCTCTGCCACAGTCTTTATCTGCTAATAAAGCAGAAGTTTCAGGACTTAATGTTTCCTGTGCAGGGACTGAGTTGTTCAAATTATCTACATGGTCCATTTCCTTAGACTTTACTAATGCATATGAAGCATTAACAACACCTCCTGCAGAATGTTTAGTCTTTAAACCTTCAACACTGTCCTCCCTGCTGTCTTCACAGCTGCCACAACACACACAAGAATTAATTAGGCAGTTTGTGGCAGCTATACTGAGTTTATGAGATTCATCCTCCTCATTTGCTAATGGATTAGCAGATCCAGGAACACAACTAATAGCTGCCTCTGGAGTTGTTACTGGGGATTCTGAGCTAGAAGGAGATTTAGGATTGAATATTACAGTAGCAGATATTTTCATTCCACCTGTCCTATGAGCTATCACTTCTGCCGTTTCCGCATCATCAGCATATGCATCCCAGCCATTGAGGTATAACTGTGAGTCTGCACCTTCTAGACAGCTGCATGAATTCTGAATTGAAATGCCAGACATCTGCTTGCTATCTTCAATATTGTTATTATTGCTTAAGTCACTTTCAGCATCTTTTAAAAGCAAAGTTTCCTCTGTCTGATGGCCGTTCTCGTACAGCAAAGCATCTCTATATTGCAGGTTCTGCTTTGAATCGTGGCAAGGGTTATTCACCCAGGCAAAAGTATCACTCACTGAATCCAACCCAGCAAGAGCTTCTCCTGCTCCATCTAGGTCATCCATAAAAAAAACTCTATCCTCTTCATCAGTCAAATTGTCAAGGTGATGTCTTGTTGGTGAAGCTTCTGTGCTAGAACTATTTCTTAGGTTAGGTCTGTGAGCTGGAGACTGACAGATGCTTGGAGGGGAAAGCAGAGAAGACATTTCATCTCCAACTCTGTGTACCATCCTATTCAGCTGTTCCAGCTCCTGTTCATCATACTGCATAGAACAAGCCAGCTCAGCCTCTGTGTTTTCAGCTTTTGCTGAAAGCTCCTTAGCAGGCAAAGTTGCAGCTATGACTGGTGTAATGACAGAGGGCACTTCAGGGTCCGCTCTGACAGGAAAATCCACATCTTGAGAAATGCAGAGGTTACGTTCCAATGTATGCAGTTCATCCTCAGTTAATGTCTGAAGTAGATCCCTGAAAATACAAAAATACACACACCACTTTGCATTTACAATCATAGGAGGAACTGATGTTACAGACTTTAAAAAGCTTTTCCTGTTAGTACAGAAATTCAGAACCTGAGGGCACAGAGGACTTTCAGCTGTGTAACTCAGTGCATCTGGCATTCATATTCAGAACATGTATGATTGCTGATGCCTGAATTTGACATTACTTATGCAAACATAGGGTACCAAACTATATACGCCCTTGTAATGAAGCCCAAAATAAATCAAAATACACCCAAACCGGACCTTTCCCCCTCCCCATCTACTTACAGTGAAAGTGTTATCTACAAATATATTTTGTCATTTTAATATTTTAATTCAGAAATTCTACTTTGATTAGCAAATCAATTCGTCATTCTTCATTCTAGATTCTGGAAATTATTGTACAAAAGAGTACCACAGAAGTTTCACACCATTATATTGTCAGATAAAAAGAATTTATTAAAAATAGCAATATTGCTTGTGTAACACTGATGTTCTCAAGCCTGTTCACTGAAACAGGGATTGGAAATCAGCTCTCTCCTGCCTCAAACACCGCAGTGTGTTGGTTTCGGTTGGGATAGAGTTCATTTTCTGCACAGTAGCTAGTATGATGCTATGTTTTGGACCTGTGCTCAAAACTGTTGATAATACAGGGATAGTTCCATTACTGCTGAACAGCAACAAAGTAACAAGGGATTTTTAGAAACATTTGGGTTTTTAATTAAAACAACTCCCAACAAACAACAGAGTAAGCACACAAATTCAACAGTCAAGGATTCAAGCTTGTCCCTATGTAAAGATATGAAAAGCAGGCCAGAGAGCCTGACTTGCTCAGACCTATCCAATACCACTTGCACACATTCACTGTAAAGAAGGGCTGGATATACACATTTACTTAGGCTGCCTAGTTTCATAGACCTGAGCAATGAACTTTGTTTCTGCCAATAACAGCACCTCCAAACTTAATAAAAATTGTGTGCAGTCTTGAGCATAAGTAAATAAATCTTTATTAAAGAAAATAAATCAACGAAATCAGCTGACAGTCTGCCTGTCTTTTTAGGCAAGTAGGATCCATGTCACCTTGCAAGAGCTGCTATACGTAAGCAGTGGACTACAAGTGGTAGTCCACCAGCCCCATTAAGGAAATATGCACATTTTCCCAATTCAAACACCAGAAATTTTGCTGTTAACAAATACAAATTGTGCTGAAAGAGGTTTGGACAATTATCTTCACTTCTCTGCATAAAGAACCTCACTGAACTGTTTTAAGCACAGGTTTCCTTGCAAGGTGACAAATGTTTGATCAACAATCATCTTTTTGATACACTGTATATTAGATTCTGCAAGATTCACTGCCAACATTAGGAACATGGCATGTTTTAAAATGCCTATGTATATATTGAGAATAAAATTAAAGTCGATGACTATACAGACAGAAACTTTAATTCTCACTACTGAGAGTTTAAAACTAAACATTAGGCAATGTTATTAAACCATAAGATTTAACTAAGCTGTAGCTACTTCCACAGCTCATTTCCTCTCTGCTGAAATGTCTGTAACTCATCACTGGATCCAAGCAAGCACTGCACTTGTATTGAAGAAAGCATTTCTCCCTCTCCGTTTATTGTTCAGAAGCCACAGGTTAAGACAGCGTCTGCAACCCACCCTGACAGCAGTGGCGCGCTTTATTCTCACAGAGGCTTTATAGAACATTGAATTTAAAACCAGCACACACTAAAGTTTCACCTGCTTTTACTCTTCTTGGCACAGTATCACAGGAAGGCAATCTAGCCTTAAAAACACAAGGAACATCTTTCTTCCAGTGGCTACAGCCACCGGCAGCAAAACAAAGCGACTTCTTAAGATATACCCTGCTTGTCTCGAGCAGTAGTAGAAATTTTCTCTGCCTACTGCAAAGCCAATAAACATATTTTATTCTACTGCCAATATCTGGGGTGCAGAAATTACTTCTTTAAAGATCTGAGGCCAGATGTCCATTTAAAGACAAATTTGTCTAAATAGAAGACAGGGCCACAAGCCCCACGTGCACCGATCCTGCACATTCTCCAAGCCTCCTCCATTAACTTTGCTCCTATTCTGACCAGCATTTTAAATTGTCTGTTTTCAGAGAACAGCATTGTTGTTATTGCCAGCCTGCGCTTCAGTTCATGCTCTGAACAAAGCATAAACAGCTGATCTTACGGAGCTACCACCACAAGAACATTATGCAGGTACAGAAATGCAACTCATATCTTCCTGCTTCCGCAGCACTGGGCTAAGTTTAGCACAAAGTCCACAGATCTGCTCTGACAGATCAACAAGCTGAAACCCACAAAGATACACAATAAGTATCAGTGGTATTTATTTACTGTAGAAGTTTTAAATCAACTCAAAATTTTAAATACAGCCATCTTGAAAAAACTAACCAGTTTTACCCCAGTCATCCTGCACACTTTAAAAGCATATGAGTGTCTTTAACTCCCCCCAAATTCTTTAACACATTGACATAGGTATACTACATTTGATTTCTAGTCAATGACACAAAAAGGTTTCAGTGCCTTTAAAATGGTATAATCCTCTGATTCTGCACTACTTGATCTGCAATCTGCTTGATTCTGCACCATCAAAATCCATAGGGACTCTGCCATGAACTGTAATGGTCCAGAAACAAGACCAGGCAAGCAGAGGGCTCTGAAAAAAGGGCAGCATTGAGAAGTACTGCAGAATCCCTAATTTGCTCACCTCTAAAGACCTCTGTTTAGCAGCCTCAAATGTATATACAGTACAGATAATATTTTAATCACAAGAACATTCAGTGCCATAGGTATCTAAATTAAATATCTATGCATATACCAAAGATATGCTTTGCATACTTACTAGGCAAATTGCAGTAATTTAGCAGAAACGGTTTAAGGAGCCATGGTTAAAAGAACCTCACACTGTGATAACCTCACAGTGTTATCTCACACTACTATGTAACTATGCATCGGTTCAATGGATAAAATACCAATACCGATGTTTTCTATCTAAAATAAAAGTCAACAGAAGCACCTGGCTTAGGTAATAACTAAAACGTGCAAAATCAGCACTTGTTGCTCAACCTTACCAAATCACAAACAAGACCCCTTACTACTTTGGTTCAGAGAGCCTCCACAATCTCTACTGCTTTCAAGTTGCCAGCCACCAGTAGGATACCAAAAATTTTTTTGGCCAACAGATATTTTCTGTTCTTTTTGATACGATTATATCGATTCCCATAATACAGTACTTACTTAGGATAATACAGTTTAAAAATTACCTGTAATTCCACAAAATTATCAGCCCTGGCTGATATTTTTAACTCCGTGAGTTAAAATATTTAGTTGGCTAAACAGTTATAGAGCTTTACAGAGAAATTCACTAGGATGTGATCATATTCTGCAGTAAGATGACGTTCTATATTCTTACATCAGGCACAGAACTGCAATAGAAGATGCAACTATTTTAACAGAAGACTACTCAAATCTATTTTCATGCCTTAACTATTGGTGATGGGGACTGGAGAAACACTCCTGGAAAAATGCTCTCTTTTTGCTGTACAGGAAAAATACCAATGTCAAATATCCCATTCCATCCTCCCTTATCAGGTTTCTGTGAACATGCTCACTAAGTAGCAATTGCAGCCTGATGAACTAAAAAGAAAAAATCTGCAATATCAAGAAAACCCAACCTAGACAGCTTAAGTGTTTTAAAAGTAATGTAATTACTTAGATTAGATATAAGGTTATTACTTAGGTTAGATATAAGGAAGAAGTTCTTTACTGTAAGGGTGGTGAGGCACTGGAAGGGGTTGCCAAAGGAAGTTGTGAATGCTCCATCCATGGCTGTGTTCAAAGTCAGGTTGGACAGAGCTTTGGGTGACATGGTTTAGTGTGAGGTGTCCCTGCCCATGGCAGGGGGGTTGGAACTAGATGATCTTCAGGTCCTTTCCAACCCTAACTGTTCTATGATTCTATGATTCTCATTACCTTACATGAAGTGTATGGCTATTTGTATGTTATTTGCATGCAAAGTATTTTTTATTTAAAAATATTACTGAAGTATCTTTCAGCCCAGGTCTCTCAAGTATTTGAGTTTCCTTCACATTCCTTCAATTCAGAGATTTTCAGAGAAAATTTCACATTACATCTTAGCTTAAATTTTTGCTCTGATAAATGATCTCAATAACACTTTGCAAACTATGTCTCCCTGACAAGTGACAACACATTTCTTAATGCTCTTTACAGAAAAAACATGCCTTAAAGTGTATCAGAACTGTCTCCAAAAAATTAATCTGAAAGAGTATTTTCATTTTTTACAGTTTACATTGAAATCTGTAGTTATTGACCAAACAAGCATTTTACTAATGATGTTTTCAACCCAAGCATTAAGTTCAGAGGAACTGAAAATTAAATGGACTAAGCAATAAACTGACTTCATTGATTTTCATTTTCCGTGCTGTGAAAAATAAGGAGTAAGCAGAAAGTACAGACTATGAGAAGTGTATTAGTTTTTATGTAGTATCTTGGCTTTAGCCGGCTGGTGAAAATTTCTGTCATAGTATTATATTGGGACTAAGGTATTTTCATGTAAACTTCATGGACTTTTTAAGCATCATTACCATTAAAATTCCTCCCCCAACCCCCCAGCTCCTCAAATGATGTTGTTCTTTACTCAGTGTTTTACAAAACCATGACTCAAAAGACCCCATAAACCCAAACATGTTTGATTTGTAAATTTTAATTCTGAGATTTCAATATGAATATCATTAATACTCAAAAATAAAACTTTATCACTTCTAGAGAGAAACACTACAAAGTCTTCAAGGGACACAAAGGATATGGTGTGGTTATTTACAAAAGCTAACTTCAGAAATAGGCTCCTCTCTGAACCATCCCTGACAGAGCTTGTATTATCTCTCAGGAGATGCCTCACCTCTAACGGGTGAGAGGAGATTAAACTGGATAAACTTATCTACATCAAAGCTATTCTTATATCAAACTGTCATCATGGCATTCTGCAAAAGTGATAAACAGGAGAAAATTCAACACAGGAAAGAAAAAACTCTGCCAAATTATCTCTAGAGATTTCTAGGAACAAAATTTGCAGTTGGTATATAAATGTGTATTCTAAGAAAAAGAATATAAAGATCCTGCAAGATACAGCTTGATTTCTCCAAAGTAACAGATCGGTCTTCTAAGGACATCAACTAAGAAAGAAATATCTTAATACCCTTATAGCTGAGCCAAAGCCCACATCTCCAATAGTTACCAAGACTGAAGCAGTAGGAAGAAAGGTGTGTGCATATATATCCAGTAAAACTAGATCTACAATATGAAAAACTGGTAGTCATTTCTATTAGATTTAAAATGATCTGAGTATTGCATCATAAACATAATGAGAAAAAGTAATAAGCCTACTTAAGCAGAAACAATGATCCTAATTAGAAACAGGATCTCCCAAAACTACTTTAGTATTTCAGGCATCATCTAACCATAAGAAAAATATGAAATGTAATAAAATGATATTCAGAAAAAAAACAAACCACAAACTATCAAAGAGACAAAAAGTTAAGAAAATTCCTATGAAATGAGAAACTACATTTGGTTATTTCATGGGCATATCAGGCAGGTGGGAGGAAAATGCAGTTTATGGTTAACACAGAAAACAAACACTTTTCTATGCATTTAAGAGTTCTTTTTGAGGTATCTGACATTCACTTCAAAAGAGAAGCAGCTGCAACCATCTTTTACTACTTGCCTTATTTTTCTTAGCAAAGTGTGAAAAGGTCTGAAGAGTTCAGACATATCTTCTGGTTTATGGTCCAAATTTAATGGTCCCTCGGAGTAGACAACAAGGCCACTGTAATACAAACACATGCATGAACACACACAAAAATGACAATTACTTTACACAGAGCAGCTACTGAATAAGGAGTCAAAAAAGCAGCAAGCATTAGAACTACTCAAGTTACATATCATTATCTTATTTTTGTCTTGTTCACACACTGTTAGAATTAAATGCAATTTAAAGCAATAGTAAAAGATCTCATCCCCTCTGTCCATCCCCTTAACCATGAGAAAAAACAATGGAAGCATAAGTGGATGAACATACATTTATTCACTGCTGCAGCATGACTCATAAAAAAAAATAAGAACCTAAGAAACTGATTATCAATTAAGTTTGGAAGGCTGCTGACTTGATCAGTTGCAAACGGCTTTTTCTTTCCAGTCTAAATGAGTTCTAGGTAAAATAGTTGACTCCCTAACTCCAATTTTTCTACCTTTAAAATAAACACAACCTGATATTAACATGTAGTAAAAGCAAAAACATTTGGTAAATCACGTAAAACACATTTTGGTAATAGCATGCTTCTAAAACAATTCAACACTGGAAAATACTCCCCTGGAAAAAGGTTAGCTCAGGATCCTGAAAGCCTCTCTGCCCTTCATTGTAGACATCTCAATAGTTCCTCCTGACCAAATCACTACTGCCCAAACCTGTTTGTGTCAGGGATTAAACAAAATTCACCTTCACCATATCTGCTGCATCATATTGTAATGTATCTGAAAGTGGATTCCACTCACACCAGGCACCACTGCTTAAAACTGTTTAATCCTCTGCCCACTGCAAAACCAATGTACTTTTCTCAAAGGCAAATAGATCACCTGTTCTCCCACTCCAGATTTGTTTTCTTCCCCCCCCCCCCACCCTTTTCTCCTTGCTGCCCTTACAGACAGTGCTCAGCTACTCAAGGTACGTCAGACACATGTTCTTTTTCTTACACTCAAATCACGTATTGCTTCAGAGAGCTTCCTAACTACTACTCTGCATCCAAATTACCCAGAGTAATGGGGACAACTTTGCATTCCATCTGTCTTGCACTTAAAAGCTTCTCCTTTCATAGTCCTAGCAAAAGGTTGGCATTCCTTCCAGACAACACTGTATCTGGATGGTGTATTTTTGCTATGGAACTTCCTATGGCGGTGATTTATTTTCAAATCACTGGATACTTAGGAACAGTTAAACTTTCCTCCTTTTCTCCCTGTCAGCCATTCTTTGTAATCTGGAACTGACATGGCGTATTTTCCAAGCAGTACTTGGACTTCCAGTTAGTCATGATGTATTTGTCATCGTGTCTTGTAGCAGCTTCAAACTGAGTTCCCACATTCTTGTTGTCTTTTGATAATCAGATTATTACTGTTATTATTTTTAGAATGACAGTTACAGACAATGTCCTATTTAACAAGAACAATAGGCCACATGGATTTCCTGAGAAGCAGCATATTATACTCGGGATTTGAGGTTTCTTATTTCCCTCAATTATACTGCGTGCATTAGCTAACTTTAAAACATTCACCATGGTAAAATATTAAAACCACACTGGCTTTACTCCAGTTACTCCAGAATAACTGCTACCTTATTCAGTCATGAAGACTCATTAAGAAAATTGCATCTGATTTGTTTGATATTGCAAGACCTGCATGAAGCAAAACCAGTGTTTTAATTTTGTTGTCTTGAGTGGTCAACACATGAATCTACACATATATTACACATGTCAATACCTTCCTTAAAAAAGCTTCAAGCCTAACTCTGGACAAAGTGCAGTTTGGCATGAAAATTCCTTCTGAATGTAGAGTCATTAAGAAAAACACGTAATTCCTGCTGAAAAGTTTTGGTTTTCAAGACTCCTATAGCTCACACTATTTTTGAGTGACAAAAAATGTGCTTTCAAAAAATACTTTGACCATGTGACATTCCACAGACTGATGCTCTTAAACTTAGATTTCTTCCTAGAGGATGACTGATCCAGGTTCCTGCCTTCTGTATTTGAAGTTCTAGCTCCTTTTTCTTTTCATCTCTTGATGTTCTACATGAAACTGGTGAAGATTTAAAACAAAACATCATAATTTTTTGAATTTTTTTCTTAAGAATGTAAAAAACGTAAATTTAAGAATGTAAAGAAGGTAAAAAAAAAAAAAAGCCAAAATTCTGAACAAAGTTTTTGAAATCTTCACTAAATCTTTAAATGAGGCAGAGTGGAAAATAGCTAGAAAATTACTTACCATACAATGGCTAGTCTTGGAATTGTAAACATTAAAGCTGGTTCATAGTCATCTATCATATCTTGAGTGAGGTATCCAAGCCTTAAGGCTCTAAGTAGAAGCATAAAATTATTTAGTAAGAGATTAAACTTCTGAAGAATACGTTTCAATAGGAAAAAATATTTAAAAACCTGTTAGAAGCCAAACAAAACTGACAGCATTTAAGTCTTTGTCCTCTAACGACTTTTCAAACACCTTAGACCCTTTTTAGATGAAACCCAACCCGTTTAGGCTTTTCATTTGGCTTTCCAGGTTTTCCAGATTTCTTCACAATTTCTCAATATTCTCATAAGTTTCATAACATCCTGATATCTCTTCTCCAATTTGTCTGTATCAGTGCGTAAAGTAACACCCAAACCAGCACTCTAGTCTCACTGACTGGTCCATGAAAGTGCAAATAACTTTTGCTTATTCCTTCTCAGTACTTGTGTTGCCAATGCTGCTGGTGATGGACAGCAAAGCAACCACAAAGCAAGCACTGCTTTGTACTAAAGGTAGTTGGACTCATCAGTGTGTGGCCCACTCTCACTTCCTGTTGCTTCCTACAGTCCGGTGTCAGATTATTCAAAGCTGCAAATGAACTTTGAACAACCTGGTCTACAGGAAACTGTCCCTGACCACGGCAGCAGGGTTGGAAATAGATGATTTGTAAGGTCCCTTCCAACCCAAATTGTTCTACGGTTCTATGATTTTTCTTTTTTTCTCTTACTAGGCAAATCGCGCATGTACAGTAGCTCTCTGATGGAAGGCAATTCCTCCTGCTTGCTGCAACCATTGAGCTGTAATCCTGTCTTTTAAAATGCCTGAAACACCTCTGATCTTTGTGTCAGCTACACATTGTGGCAGTGTGCTCTGTACTCCTTCATTCCTTAATGAAAATCCTGACCACACCAGGTCCAGGATCCTACTTCACAAGACATTAAAAACAACTCTTACTCCAAGTGTGTTTGGAGTGTATGTGTGTGGGGAAATAAAAATTACTCAACACTGCCCATTCAAAACAAATTCACATTTTTCTTATCACCCCAAAGTCCCAAAAGAACTTACAAATTGTTGGTTGGGTTTTTTTAACATTGTTACTTCATACATAAAGAGTCAAGCTCCAGACCCCTTAAGATTTTTAAGAGGTTTTACAAGTTCTTTATGATGATCACTAGAGGTTCACAGATGATTTGAATCATCTTGCCATGTAGTCTTGCACGAAATATCATTAAGTCTTGATGCCTTAAACAGATTTAGCTTATTTAAATGCTGTAAATTCACACACCTGTAAGTAGGCACACCAACAATATTGTTCTTAGTGGATTAACAGTTTTTGGGTTTGTTTTTTTTTTTGTCTAAAACCCACAAAAGCATAGGCTTGCGCCTTGCACGCATGCTTAATGCTTCGTAACACTTGGATACTTACCAGAAAAGCAAAATACCTGGTGTTTTATGATGCTTGAAGACTATAGCGAAAGTATTTCTACAACAGTTCAGACTGAAGGTAAACACGGAAAAGAGAATCTAGTACTTCAGTAAAACGCTTACCTCTCCACAGTTTCACAGAAAAGAACAATCACCTCCTGCTGCACATAATATTCTTTTGGAGACTTCACAGGTACCATGGCCGACACATAACTATGAAGATTATAAAATAACTACTAGTGTTTTACATGCCTTAACAAATCAGATTATAAATAAAAAGCAAACATAGGACAAATAATCTTGGAAACCTAACTTTTCCTGTTCCATTTTGTATTTATTTTGACAGCACTCACTATGAAAATTGCAGTGTAAGAATATTTAAGAAATGCAGCTGATTTACCTATTGCAAACTGAGGCAATGGAACTCAGTAGCAATTTAAAAAAATAATTACAAAACACATTTAGCATGCAGAACTCCATACAGTGTGGCACAGGGAAGGAGGTCCTAGAAGGATCTTTATTACAAGATCTTGAAGATAGTTTACTCTGCATCTCCTTAAGAAAAAAACACTAAAATGCACATTTTATCTGGAAAAGTTTAACCTGAAATTATACTAGTGAAATGCAGTTATGCAGCAGAGACAATTCAGATTTAAAAGTTGGCCTCCATTCTATGAGGAATTACATACAAAAGCGCTAATTCACAAGGTAGAAAACATTGGTAAATGTGGCTTTCTGTTACTGCATTAATTAATCATTCATTCATAGACTACAGGTAGCACAGGAGAAAAAGTTGTTCACAAAACAATGGCAAAGAAAAATCCTGAATGTAGAGAGTTATTACAGACAGGCCAGAAACTGCACAGGCACAGTGAAGAACCAGTTACTGGCTGTCATTGGTGCCTGCACACAAAGCCACATTTAAACCCCACATTTTCAGTCAATGCTTTTCAATTAAAGTGTTTTTCAATGTAACAGTATAATGACTGTTTTATGAATCAGAAAAAAAAATGTTTACATGACTAAAATAATGCAGGAGAATATGAAAAACAAGGAAGGGCAAACAGTAATAGGAGACAAGTCAATTCTATGAAAAACTTTAAACCACTTCTAAGAAACCTGTTCTGCTGAGGGTAGGAAGGGATGCATTATATTAGATCCATACAGAATCTTGTTCTGCATCCTGTTTGTAACTATGTCCACACCACAAACATCTAAAAGACATGCAGGAAGCTGGCTCGAATTCTGAAACACAATGCAAGACCTGGTCAATGTGACCTCTGACGCAATAAATAGTTAACTTCCTCACCCCAAAAGCAGTTATTTTTATTTGTGTTATAAACCTCCAAGCCATTTTTCAGTCACAATTTTTAAAATCAGTGATTTCCTGTGGTTAATTATGGGTTGTGTAAAAGCACTTCCTTCATTAGATTTCAATTTGCCTTCTTAAACCCACCGAGTGCATCTTGCTTATACCTCTAAGCACAACGTAACAAAACCTCACAATCTCTAGACTATGTTATCATATTTTTTTTTAATGTCTTTTGTTGCCTTCTCTTCAATAAAGAAAACATTAGGGGAATTGATTCATGGCTTTCTTTTGTGTCTTGGAAAACCTCCCTCAAATGCCATATGCCAGTATGCAAATGGGAGATTATAGTTCAGTTGAAGAGAGCAAATGTTGATTGCTAAAAAGCTATTTAGTTTTCATTATTGCTACACTGGAAGGAAAAATCTAACAATACAACAAATTCCTGAAGAATTCGAACACAATGATAAAAAAATTACATACTTTTTCCATAAAAGAAAACAGGACAAAACAGCCAACTTCCAAAAAAACCAAACAAGCCCCAAAGCAGTGACAGTAGCCAAGCCAAAGCTCATAACACATTTACTTTGGATCTTTTACCTTAATTCAAATTCAGCAAAAAGGACATCAAAATGCTTGAGTGAATCTTTCATTTTTTCTGTGTAGAAGTTCAAATCCCTTAAGGCCTGGTCACGAATGATATTTCTGACTTCCTCTAGGCTTCGGGTCAGATCCTTGGCCAACGGCTTCATAGCCATACTCTCAATTTCACGATTCATAATAATTGAACCAGCAGCCAAACACTATGAAATACATGGAGAGAAAATATTAATTTTTACAAAGTCACTTTTACGCTTTTAAAAAAGCATAAAATGTGGCATTTAATACTCTGAACAAGGGCAGTACTTAACCCCAATTTTCTGCAAATTATCAAACAAGGGAAAGATTTAAGACTGACATGGCAAGAGTCATAAGCCTTAACACAAAAGGCTAGGGAGCAGCTCAGTCAGGGGGACATGAGAATGGAGGAAGGTTCAAGTACAAGAACCACAGAGCTGACAATAGAACTTAAAAAAGCTCTTCTTCCACTAGTTAGACAGTAAGTATTGGTAGGAGATATATTCCATGTACACAAGGATTGCTTGCTTAAGAAGGATGTGAATCTGGTTAAAGTATGACCAATGGACTTTTGACTTGGACTAGACTGTTCCACTAGTATATTCCAAATATAACGTAGATGCTAAAAAAATCTATTCACAAAAAGAACAGAAATTCTGCAATGGTGATGCCTTTTTTCAGAAAAACTGGTCACAATGGCCATCAGACCAGAAGTTCAGCTAAATGGAGCATCCTGCCTCACGCAGAAGATGTGGATATATTTTCTAGGAAAGACCATAAAGAACAGGTCACAGAGTCCCTTGCAGTTTCTGGAAAGCAGCTATTTAAGACACTGTTCGCACCAAGAGTAATATATGGACTCCCTCTGACCAGCTCACAAAGACATCCATTTAAAGTACATTTTTACTGTAACACATGAATAAAACTTTTTAAAAATCATGCTATTAAACCCAATCTATTTAATAATCTCTACTGCTGGCTTTATTCCTTTATGATACATTGGAAGACAACAAGTATTGGTGTAAATTATTGTATTAATAGAAACATTTTATTAACTGAAAATATATATAAAGGTTTTTCTAGTCTTAAAGTTCTCATATTTCTCCTCTTATTTTTTGAACTCCAGTTGCAGCACTGTGTCCCCTCCCTTTTCCCCTAGACAGGAAGCCTTTCTCAGCTCTGTACGTGGGACCTGCAATCCCAGCCCTTTCTCAGCAGCCTGATGCCACAAAAAATTGCCCATTAACACCAAGTAACACGAAAATGAGAGACTTACTTCTGCTCCAAACCAAAGCTGTCCTGCAAGGTTGTCATGGCGTATTTCCTCTGGAAACTTAACACAAAAGTCTCGGTTGGCCCGTTCATGTGGAATGCACTCATCCATGATTTGATTTATGATGTTCAAAACATTATCCTAAAGTGAAATATAGGATAGCATATATACTGTTCCCACAGAAATCCTACAATTACGTGGTTTTTTGTTTTGTTGTTTTTTTTTTTTTTAACAAAATTTGAGTGAGAAAGATAGAAAATATTGTATTTAACTCTAATGGTCATCACATACACAGAGAAAACAGAATATTCATGGAAAGAAGAATAGTAAACTTGACTTTTCCTAGAGACTATTTCTCAGATTCACTGCACTTTGTCTGCTTTGGTGAGACTTCTGATGAGGAGGTATAATTTAAAGAGCTCATTACCCCCAGCTATCTGTAAATTATCAGTAAATAAACTAGAAGTACAAGTAAATTGGACTCCTCTCATTTCCTCTCACCAACCCAATGATACGCACTTTATTCTTCCCAAAAGACTGGCTGAGAGAGTACCCTGGAGACTTCAGAAATTGAGTTATATTGGGAGCACTGGAGTTGAATAGAATTAATTTAGACTCATCCTGGGAGCCTAAAGCAGGTAGCTTCTACACTTGAGTCCCCAGGGGCAGGGGCTGGTACTACCTGCCATCTGGCCATCCAGAAGGGTTAAGGGGCGCCACAGAAGCTACAGAGAATTAATAACTTCTCTGATCTACATCTGCACCAGCGTAAAGATCAAAGACCTGCAACCAGTTTCTTGATCTGCAGCAAATAATCTGTATTCATTTATTTGAAAAGATAATTTTCACATACCCCTGCTGGGAACTGCATGGAATTTGATTAACATAATAAAGGTTGGTTCAGAGCATGAAAAAGGCTGAGGGCTTTCATTAAAGATGTTTAGTCTGTCTCGTGCTTCCTCCGCTATTTACAGAATTCATGTTTTATTTAAAATAACTTTGAAACAAATAAAAACAAGCCTTTCTGTACAGAACTGTTTAACAGGCACAATTCCTTTAAGTCTACACTTTACTGTTTGATTTCCCCCTACATTTAAAAAAATAACAGAAGACAGGAATTTTCAAGAAACCTGCCCCTTTAGTATGTTCCACACTGAGAAAGAACAGTGCCACACTTCTGGAACCAAGAAAGCTTTGTATTTTCTGTAATTTCAGTGCAAATTGCTGTAAATCCTGCTGCTACAAAATAATGTTAATATTAATGCTGTAATCACAGTTGTCTTTATCCAGAATAAATTAATCTTTGACAATATTTATTACACATTGGTATAAAGCACTTCATGTGTTAACAATTAAAACATTTTACATAAATATATTTTTTGCAAGTCTGTCATGAGGTAGCACATTCCGTTTCAATGAAGTTGTTAAAAACAAACAAGAAACCCCAAACGACATCCCATACATTTAAAGCACTCTGGCACACAATATTCAGCCATCTTCTCCAGAAACAAATCTGAAAACCAAATGCTCTGTAATTCCTCCATAGCATTCCACAAACAGACCATGGCCAGCAGGTATGAGAGGAGACAGGACAACAAAGCTAGGTTCACCCACAATAAATAGGGACAATTTTAAAGACGCACCTCTCTGGTATAACACACTGCCAGGATTAGTGGGGCACTTGGATCCCTAGGAATCCACAGAGATGTCCATTATAGAAACTGAGGGAAAAAACTAACCTCACAATATTCTCTAGTGTAACTGTAAGGTGATCTTAAGTTCAAATCCTGGAAGAAGGCAGAGCAAAGGTGCCCCTGTTTTGGCAGTGCCATCCTAGACCAGTGGCTAAAGAACAAGCCAGCCAGCCATCACCTCTCCTCTCCAGCACAAAATGACAATAGTCAAGGAATCGTGTGCAAACTAGTATGATGCTTCAGGGTGAGAAAAAGCAGACTAATGGCAAGTTTTCTATTTTCCTTCTTCCCATTTCTTGATTCCTGGTATTGAGCATATTTCTCTCATCATTATTTAGCTAGGGCTAGCAGGTGAACCAAAGCATTTTGGAGTAGGTCCCATAAGACGATTATCTCCTAAATCACTTCTCACCCAAAGTTACAGAGCAAAGAGTGAAAGTGAGGATAAAAGCACTTAAGCTGTAGAAGTGCACGAGTCAACGTATTTTAAAGCTGTTATTACTGATCTATTTTAAGCGCAGGTGCTTTGCCGGCAGCTCCCACTTTATCACCAGAGCAATACCGGCTGGCACATTAGGTTGAAAAAGCCAGATTCCTGCTTTTGGGAAATTAACAGAAGTTTGCAAAGATCTCTTCGCGCTGGATGGACACAGTGCTAACAAGTCATCCTACCAGTGAAATTTTACAAAAGTTGCAGGAAATATAAAGTAATATTAAAGCATGGAACTCCGAGAAGAATTATACTTGATTCTGATTATATTAGATTCTAAATAATCCAATTCCACTTTATTTTAGGACATCTCCCAAATTATTTTACTTGCCACCAACCCTGAATATGGAAAAAAGCAATTTTCACTCTCAACTTTTTGTAAACCCCACAGAATAGGATGAGACCCATACTGAAAAGCTTTCCTCTTTTTTATTTTAATGCATTATTTTCAAACACAAACTTATTCTACAGCAGCTACAAGACAGATGAAATTCCCTTTACAATCACCTACATACTCAAAGTTCCTCATATATTGAAGAGTATTTTATGCAAATCAAGTAAAGCAACAGGATTCAGGATCAAGCAACTGCTCTGTATTTTTATTCTGTTTTTCTAACCATTATACCTTGTAAAAAAGTACTAAGAGTCTTTCTAAATAATCTCAGGACACAATTATAAGCATCATAAACTTTGTACCGTAATGCACTTAAATATCACAACTGAAGGCAACAGGATATAATAAAGACAACTTGTCTTTTTACAAAGCAAACATAATACTATTTATTCAGTATATAATTTGTTTACCACCTGAATGACATTTAATATTCTTCCTCATTTCTTCAATATTCCTATAATCCCTAGATGTTTCTGTTTCAGAGCACTCAATAGCTACCAACACATCTCCATGGCTGCCAAGCTTCTTGAGTCAGTTTAAAAAACAAAGTTCTTTTTAAATTGTGCAGTACTTAAGTTAGACCAATAATTAACTTAAACCAATTGTCCAGTACTTAATTTAAACCACAGGAAATTAGAAGTTTAATATATACTTCCCAATGAAGATAAGTCACAATTGGTCAATCTCTGGACTAGTAGCAGTTATTTGTAAGGAGTTACCTGGCTTCACACAGGCAGCTGGTCATTCTGTCAAAAAAGCTAATTATGAAGATGAGCATCTTTTCCTACATACTCTAGTGGTGACACGGGAAGATTAAGGAAAGAATAGTTGATGGAACTTTGCTGTTTAGTGGATAAATGCTGACAGATTTCTACAAGGAGAATTTTTTGCTGTTTCAAGGTGTGCCACTTCCCAAATCTTCTGATTTTCTACAAGGTTTATTTTATCCTGCTACAGGAAAAACAACAGCAGAAAACACAATTCTCCATCACTTTCCTTCCTTCTTCCATTCGTCTTCCTCAAGATAGCCAGAGCAGGGCAACCTAAATAGGAAGTCTGGAATACTTGCTCCCATACTGATTTCAAATCTCAGCTGCTTTGAAACTGGAAGGATGCCAGACAATTTGGACAGACTATCCAATGCACTGTAAGCAAATTAGTCTTTTCTTTAAAGGAGCTTCAAGAAACATTCAATTTAGTTAATTACAGTATTCTGCTTTGTAAGCTGAGAAGGATTGGGTTTAGATACAGGGTAGCATTGAGGTTTTGTTCTAATTTGAGCAACTGATATAAATTAGTTGGAATTGAAGTAGTAAATCTTCCACTTGATCAATTTTTCTACATAAAAGCCTTTTTTTTTTTAGACATTAATGCATCCTTTGGTGGTTTTATCTGTTATCTTTTGGTTTACTTGCATAACGGAATGAGTACAGTTTTGTCTCAGCTGCTCTGTTAGGCCTTCCAGCAGCACAACAGTCAGCCACTGCAGTGATTCTGCTTTGGGATTTACTCCAAGTTCCTCATTTCCCAGAAAACAGAGCTCAGTGTTTCAAATAACAGAGAGCACTTACATTTTATTTTGGTAGGAAAGCTAATGAATGGTAGCAAGGCAACGCATGTAGTTAGCCACATTAGAGGCCAAAAGGTTGGTTTATTTTTGGTCAAGCAGTAATTGACCATATACTCAATAATCAGAGCATAAAGCTAACAGCAACTGCTGCATTAGCTATTGCAATAGGTACAAAAAGAAAAGCAAGCAACTTTGTTTTACTTACGCACTAAAACATGTTTTTCGATAAATAAAGGCAGACAATATCTACCCTTTTGTCTATGTCCTTGATAAAATCCAAGCTGCTTTATTAAATTCAACACAACCTTCCTCAGGTCTTTTGCAAGATTACTTCAGAGGAAGGTAGCTTCTCATGTTGTTCAGTACCCTCTTTAATATCCCTTTCTTGAATTACAAGTAAAATCTGCCCCAAGGTAACACAATGTGATAATATCAACATGAGCTTAACAAATAGTATTTCAGCCTCTTCATTTAAATATATCCTTCACATTTTTAATATCTTTTTAAGGCTTGATGTTAAGTTGCAGACCTCCTTCAACATCACATTTACAAAAGAAACAACAGATGAACAGAAGTCAAGGCCAAAGATAAAGGAATATTTTGTTGTAATTAAGGCAATTAGCTAATATTCAGGTTTTTTATAGGTTACTTTCATGAACAGAAGAAACCAAAAATAAGGTGACATATTCTTTAATTACTTTCATGTAAGTAACAGGATTTCAAAGGACATCCAAAAGTCCTGGGTTCAGTAGCTAGTAGGGTCTCTACGGATGCAGCTTAAACTATCAAAGATACGAAGTACCTCTTAAGACAGCAACAAGTTCCAACGCTCTTGCTCCAGCCCACCTTGTACAGAACTCAAAGGCTGTGCTTACAGTTTCTTTTTTGCTTGAACAACTACTTTGACTATTTCCCACTGCCAGCACAGATTCATAGAATGGTTTAGGTTGGAAAAGACTTTCAGACCATCAAGTCCAATCATTAACCTAACACTGCTAAGTCCATCACTAAACCACGCCCCTAAGTGCCACATCTACATGCCTTTTAAAATACCTCCAGGGGGTTTGGAACTAGATGATCTTAAGGTCCTTTCAAATCCTAACAATTCTATCACTCTACCATAACTCAACTGCCTCCCTGGGCAGCTTGTTCCATGCTTGACAACACTTTTAGTGAAGAATTTTTTCCTAATGCCCAACCTCAGCCTCCCCTGGCGCAGCCTGAGGCTGTTTCCTCTCATCCTAGGCATTGTTACTAGTGCAAAGAGATCAACACCCATCTTGCTACAGCCTCCTTTCAAGTAGCTGCAGACAGTAATATTGTCTTTTCTGAGCCTCCATTTTTCCAGGCTAAACAATCCCAGTTTCTTCAGCTGCTTCTCATAACATTCGTGCTCTAGACCCTTGACCAGCTTCATTGGACACACTCCATCACCTCAGTGCCTTCCTAGCAGTTGGAGGCCCAAAACTTAACACAGTATTTGAGGTGCAGCCTCACCAGATCCCTATGCAGACCGTTCCTACCCTCCAGCAGATCAACACTCCTACCCAACTTGCTGGTGACTGACAGCTTATTGAGGGTGCACTTCTAGATGCTCCCTAGTTCTAGTCCTTTCACTTCCTGAAAGAACTTAGGATTTTATGTATGAACTTTTGGCAGTAGCTCCTATTTTAACCTCAGCCACTCCAGAGCAGTACCAAATTTCATCATGAATTAAAGACAACTTGAATCTCTAGCAATTCAAATGTTGTATTGCCCAATCCCAGCAACAATAATGCAGTTTGTGTTGAACTTCAAGTTCAAAGCTTCTCCTCCTGAACTCTCTTGCTAGTGTACCTTCATCAGGGTACTAAGCACACCAAACATCACAGGTTTATTAATGGAAATTTTGATCTAACCTCCTGTATATATTCAAAATTTATTATGCTTACACTGAATAATTACATCTCCCCAAGTGGAGCAACTGCTACATCTTAAGTGGTGAATGCTGGCATGCCAATTTTCAAACAGAAGAGGTTCTAAATATTTGAGCACAGCTTCCATTAAAAATGCTTTTTTAACAAAGATGTACTATTTATTGGCTAAAACAACATTTTTCCATAAGGCAGTGTGCACTCTTTTGATAAATTACCTTTAAATTTAACTTATATTTGTTCTGAACATCTCTGTCTCTTGCACAAAGACCTAATCATAGAATTAATTTCCCTCTTTTCTTACTACTCAAACATAGTTATAAACAGCCCTCCTGTAAATGGGGATTCCTCTTTTATTTACTGAATGCTAAGATCAACTTCAGAGACTACATTAAATACAGCATCATTACAGGGCATCATCCTCTCTCTGCAGAAAAGAACATTTTCTGATCTCAAAAATCGACATGTTCCTGATGCTAAAAACAAAGAAAAATATCTATTTTACTCCTCTGTGCCAAAAAGCCATTAACTAACATTAGACATGACTGTTTAATGAAATTAAGTATACCTAAACTTGTACTGAAAGACTGTTCTCAGTACAAAGCTTTCCAGCCAAGTGCCCCTTTATCAGTAAGGGATATCACTTAAGAACCTTGTTTACAGTGAATCAAAACATGACAAGATATACGACATGTTCTTACAGCACTGTATATGTACTGAGGCCTTTTCTCTAAAGATTCTAAAATCATTGTCTTATATTTAAAGACATTTGAAAATAATCAAGTAACTTGGTACATTAACATCCCTTTTGCACAGCTTCATAACAACAGAATAAGAGACATTTGCTTTAAACACATGTATCTGCTGCAATAAACTTAAAATGGGCTTTCCCCTCCACCAGTACCCAGCAACTGCCTTCCTACCACAGTACAACGATCCCCAAGATTTCCCAAGCACAAAAGAATTTCAGCCTGGCACAGAGCTGGCACCACCTTCATTGTACTGTGCCAAAGCTGCACCATAGCTGAGGCCACAAGCAGAATGGAGGCAATGCAATCTCCACTTACTGCCACCTTCACTCTGCCTTCCCATACTGCTGAGTGAAAGCATCCTGCATCCCCAACACATGCAGTGCTGACCTGGTGTGGAGCCAGCTTTCCTCCCTATGGTTCTCTGCTGCAAATTAATTCCCTGACCTGCAGTACACAGCATTTTCAATCCACTCTGCCCACAGCCTTTGATAACAGGCAGTTTCTCAGAATGACCTACTTGATCCATATGAGCAAGCAGAAACACAAGAAAAAGCTTGCTAACATGAGAAACTACAATTTAAGACTACAGTAGTCTTTTCAAAGAAAAAAAGTATCTTACACTATTACCAAAGAAAAAAGTATCTTACAAGATTAACCTCTCCCTATCTAAGAACAAATATGAATCCAAAACACAAAGGAAATAAAATTCTTGTCAGTTGTGGTGTTGGTCCAGCTTATGGTCAAGCATTTTATATTTTCTAGCCATCATACTAATCATTCTAAAATGAAAAACAATAGAAGTGCCAAAAGTTTCCCAGCAACAATTAAAAGTTGATAAACAGAAAAAGAGTTAAAGAGATGTAACTAATTACTATATTTACTAATTAGAAATGTTCATTGCTGCGTATTTGTTTTTAACCTAGCTGTATCATTCCACTGATCCCTGAACACCTGTGGGGGTAAAACCCACAAACTTAAGATCTCCATTTTCAGCCTGAGTCCAACAGAAGAAAAATCAACTCTTCTAACACTTACTTGCTATTTAGTGTATCCAGCAGAATTACACTCAAGTTCTTTTTCCTTCATTCACAGTGAAGTACAGTAAAAGCACATGAAAGGGTTGACAAGCCTGTGTGTTCTGAGAAGAAACATTACAAGCTTTCACTCAATTGCACAACCCAGTACCAAACAGGTACCCCACATCGACTGTTTGAAGATGTCAGGCAGCACAGAAGACATCTGTTGGAGCAGTGCAGCTCATACAAGTAATCATTACTAGGAGTAATGAGATGACAAATGTTGCAATCAATTACATAACAGCTGAACTGGAAACTCTATAGGCAAAACCTCACAAGCTTTATTATCACAGAAAAACAGTACAACACAAACATGCACTGCCTGGAATCTAAGGTTAATCTTGACATAATTCCTTAAACAATGCTTTTCTTTTACTTCCTTTTCTAAACTGGCACTGTCCCCACTTAAATTACATTGGAAGAGATTATGTAAAAGAGAGCAATTTTCTTTGAACAAGTCTTGGCTTTCCCATCAGTCAACTGCCCAGTCCTTCTGGCATGAATTTCTGGCTTTCCTACATCTGCATCAAGTCTCTTAAATATAGATCTTGTGACAATTCCTCTAGAGCCACCAGCTCTGTTACATTTTAGCAAAGGCCTCACAAACAGGTACAATACAGAAATTGAGCATGATTCCCTTCTTACCACAGATCAATGAGCATTGCCCAAGTGTTCCTATACAACTGGATGGGCTGGACAGAATTTGCTTTTGATTCCTACTTCTTCCCTCTACTATTCAAAAATACCTTTGTCACCTATGGTTTCTAAACTCTGGCAACACAAAGATTTCTTTCAGTCAGCTTCTTTACTTGATCTCAATAATTACTCTGCTGTCTCCTTCACTGACCTCCACTAACCTAACTGATACAGTGTCTCAAGGGTTGCAGATTAAGGAGGCTGGAAAGACTTGACCATTACTTTAGCTAAAAGTACTCCTGGCTCAATCCACACTGTTTAACCTTTATATCAATTGACAAAATAACATCAGGCATACATTCTTGCCAACTTCTAACCAATCATTAGGTTTTAGAATCCAGCAGGGAGTTTTTAACAGTTTTATTCTAACTTGTCTCCTTTAATGAAATCTATTTCTGCCTAATTCTACAAGAAAACGTTCTTCGATGGACAGATGCAATCAAACATGAAAACCGTGCACCTCTGAACTGCCTCATTTTTCACAGTGATTATGGTACATACTCCCAGTTTGCTCTTGTCAAGAATGTTAATAAACACAATTAATAGTTCTTAGATAACTCACTGCCAATCCACTATGACACCAGATCATCCTATGAGTTATTTACCATCTCTTCACAAATACCTGCTTCATCGAGGGATGCTCATTAATGCTGACTCTCTTTTTAAGAATTGCTTCTCTTCAGCATGGATACAATTCAGATAAAGCACAGAATAATAGGGCGGGTTTTTTTCCCCCCTAACAGATTCTTTATTCTCACACCCCTTAAACTTATCTGATCATAGGAGACACCTTCAGATAAGTTGTATCTTCTTTTTCACTGGAAATAGAAAACCACTTTTGATCAGAGGCAGGCACCAAGTGGCAGTATAAGTGCTAGGCAGCAAGGCCAACTTGCAAAGTCAGCCCCTTATTTCACCTACTTTGCAGCTTTTGTTCTCACCTCCAGGCAGACACAGGCTGCCTCACTGAACTCTCAACTTACTTGCGCAGAAGCATTGACTGCTTTCAGTGCACTGATCCACAGTAACCCAGGTAATTTCTATGTTAAAGTTCACAGAATGACTCTGCAAATACAAGCACCATCATACAGCTGAAGATGTGGTTTTCTAGAGTTCTAAAGCTGACCACAACTTATTTAAACCATCTGTGGATAAGGATCTATACACCCACTGCTCTCTTTCCCCTTCTGCCTGCAGACACTCCAACTTTATGTCACCACTTTCATGCCAGGGTGCATCCACACGCATGGTGAATCAATACTATCATTTGGTTGAGAGTGTGATGCCACCAAAGCCTCCTCTACAACCAGGCTTCCAGGTGATCCCACCCACTCCATGGCTGTTCACTCACTGCTGGAACACAAGCCAGGTTCCTGGAGCACATGGACTAATGCTGGAAGGAAGGACAGACAAGGCTACCTACTTTTGAGGGCAGCACAGTTTAACATCAGTTTAAGCTACTGGGAAGCTGCGCTTTGATGGGGTACCACGCTGAAACGTAGGGACAGAAAAAAGAATAAATTTGGAATGGAAAACCTTGCAACTGTCACTGCCAATGGACCATGGAATTATGCCTAAGGAACTAACACAAATACTTGTTTGTGCAGGTTTTTTTAAATAAAAATCAGAGTTTATTTACCTTTTTTGCCCATACTCAACCAACATAACCAAGAAATAAGGTAAGAGATTTACTGAAACTAAAATGTTTATAACTTTTCTATCAAGTGCCCAAGGGCTTGCTTGAATCAAAGACTGGGGGATCCACATGCAAAGGTGCTGCAATTATCACAGGACTCCAACCAAAATCACTGAAATTTACATAAAAACATTTCGCCCTGAAATCACTCTACCCATTTCTATTGATGCAGTTATAAAACCCAGTAACGTTAACCTATAGCACTAGTAGATTTAAAAGCCTTTACCTGCTAAGAAAGAACACACTTTACATGAAAAAGCAATGGTAAATCTGATTTCACTGAGTACAGAGTTAATTGAGAGAGTTATGTTGCAGTTCTGCAGCCACAGACAACAGACAAAGGCCAATGTGGTATTATACAAATAACAGAGTTATAGAATCATAGAATAGGTAGGATTGGAAAGGACCTTAAGATCATCCAGGTCCAACCCCCTGCCAAGGGCAGGGACACCTCACACTAAACCATGTCACCCAAGACTCTGTCCAAACTGGCCTTGAACACTGCCAGGGATGGAGCATTCACCAGTTCCTTGAGCCCACAATAGTTCAACTCAAAATTGCAGAGCCGAGATCTTTAAATACCTCTATTCTAACACAGAATGTTCAGGCCTAGGATAATTTCTACTATCTATATTTTTTAAATGAATTAATAGAGGATCTCCTAAAAATGTACATAAATAATGGTGCCTTCTTTGTTAAGAGGGCCCTTTTTAAGAGGGCCCTTAAAGTTTTCTTTTCTCAATTATAAAATATGATGTACTTTCAGACTTATCTGCATTACAGAATAAGCCAGACAACCACAAATGTGTTAACTAGATCTACTGAGGGAACTCTTCACGTTCCAGCTTCAGGGTTAAATTATTTTCCAGTCACACTGCAAAACCCCTATGGAGGATAACAGCGCAAATAATAAACAAGGCTGACACCAAGGCCAGAACTTTGCAGCAATGTGTGAAAACGGATAATATTTTCTAATCCCAGTAACCACACAAGTCAAAAGTAGATATTGCTCAGCAAGCCCCCTGGAATTGATCCTTATTTGTTTATAATGCTACATCAGACATAGCCAGAGAAACAAAACAAAAACATACAACAGAAAATAAGACCTTCTTACAGTATCCGAACAATTCTAAAAGCAAAAATTACAGGAGATCATCAATGAAACAGTTTCTCTCAGTGTCTCAGTTGCACAAATCAATTCAACAAGCTTTCCAACCTAAAGACCACTTACATTTCTACATTAACTACTGATCCACTTAAAGTGGAACAGCAGAAACTTTAGCAGTAATACAGATACCCGGGAGTAACTAAGAAATCAAAGAATACAAATATCTGTTGATTGTTATTTGCTCAAGTAATCTTCCTGCACAGACACCTTGAGAACTGAAAATGTATTCTCAGGGTAAACCCAAGAATTTATATTGTGTACATCATACCGTAGTAGCAAGAGTACTGCATTTTTCAATTAAATTTGAGGCTTTCTTCTGAACTATGGAACAAGCAGTATCAGCATATAAGTTAGTTTTATTTGCTTCATAGTGGGAAGAACTGTGTACTTGGGGGTAATACTGCTGCTGTTCATCTCAACACTATTTTAAAAACCATTAAAGAAATGTACTATCCTGTAGAAACTGGAAATCCAGCAGGAGAGAACAGATGGCATAAGGAAAAAGGTAAGCACGCTTAACCAATATAGCACACTTCCTGCATAATTCATTTCACACAAGTATTTATTTCTTGAAGACTTTTTATATGTGCTAAATAATGGGAAGTTTTTGCATGCCTAGGTAGGGCAAAAGCCTGCAGTAGAAAAGCCTACCATCCGACACCTCCTCTCTAACATCAAAATCTTTTCCTTACTGCAAGCTGTTCTCATATCAATCATTTCAAACTTTTTAAAGCAATACTAACTTCCTAATACAGGTAATTCTTTCAAAAATGATTAGTTCTTACATGACTGTCTGAAAGTCTGCATTTGAGACAGAAGATGATAACTATATTGTTACACCACAAATGGAACTTGGAGTTATAACTGAACTATTTAAACTTCTCCTCTCTGTCGACTCATAGTTACAATGACTGAACAAGCTACCTGAATGAGTAAGTTTATTTTCTTTCCAACACCTTGAACTCCAAACCACTCAGTTTAGCATCAAATTAAATCCTAACAGTAACAGAGGAGTCTGAAATTCACCTATTCTCTCAAACTCCCAAGTATTTTGTAATCTCTCATTCCAATATGTAGAAGTCCTGTTGCACTCACTGCAGAATATATGTAGATGTAGCTATGTATCCACATAAACATCTAAATGCTTCATTTTATTTAATGAAAACTGATCACAACCTGACACAAGAGAAAACAAGGTTGCACAATATTCCACAAAATATTTGTCATAATAATCCATTATTCATATTTTAAATATCTACATAACAGTTATTATATTGTTACAATTCTGTTATATCCCTTGAAAACAAATTAAATAGTTAATAATTCATGAATTATTTCATATAGAGAGAGCAAGCCTTTATTTTAAAATTAAGGTCACAAGGAAAATTAAATTCTTCTGCTAAGAACTGTCTTTAAACAAAAATTATTTGCTGCCTTGTCTATCTTATCGCACTTCCCCAGCATTAAAGAAAAATTAATTGAAAAAGCTTCCAACAGAAGAAAATAGACTTAATCCCCAAGTACAGAAATATTACCAAATAAATAATTTGCAGGTATTGTTAAATTTGCTAACGTGGTGCTACCACGTGTATGTGGAGGAAAAGGCAATTTTTAGCAGATTTAAGTCATGAGACTACATAAACAAGGCAGAGGCTGGTATTAGAATTTATCATTCTTTGCAACAGTGAAAAAAATGTTCAAATGTTGCAAACTACAATACAGGAGAGCTGACAGCAATCCTCTGATGGCACTGGTGAAGAGCTATAAATCCCCTAATAGTCAGGCATGTCAAATTGCATCAATTCCTATGGAACTGTATCAGTAGTCTCATACTATACAAATGCTGAGAAAAGCCAGTTTTAAAATGACCTGGCTCTATTGTCCTCATTTAGCCTTTGAATGCCCTGGGAATTACACCATTGTGTTCCAGGTCTACTATGTCAACATTCAATCAAGACACCAACCCGTCAATTTTTCTTAGTATAAAATGTATGATCTAGGGTAGATAATATGCTCTAAAAAATGAAACCTCATCTTACCTTTTAAAATAGAATGTCACGACAATTTATAAGCTCAGAAATTAAGAGCCTTTACAGCGGGGTTCTTTTTCAAAAGAAGAAAAAACTGTATTTTTTTTTAATTTGAATAAAACTTTTAACAATTAGACCAAAACCATAGAGCTAAAAACCCTACTGTTTTTAATGAAGTACATATAAAATATTAATCTTGCTCTTCTATTATTACCTCATGTTTTAAATGGATGACTATTATCTTCCACCCAAGACAGTATTCTCCCAAAGGAGTCTGCATGCAATTAAATGCAGTCAGCTGGAACCAGATGATCTTTAAGGTCCCTTCCAACCCAAACCATTCTGTGATACTATGATTTTAGCATGCCACTCTGTGACAAAGGACATTTCCCAGATGGACTCCTAGCAGCATTCCACCTTTTACTCACTGTTTCCCACAGCTCATTTTTACCTTCTTTCCACACTCTACCATAAACTACTTCAGTCTGTAGGTTTGAACCACTCTTTAACACATTCCTTTGCAATAATGGCAAAACATTTTTTGACACTTGACTCTCAACTTATTTCACAGTGATGCTTTCAGTTGTTAAATTGAACTGGAAAAACTATGGAGATAAGCCTGGCTGAAACACAGCATTTTTGATAACATTCTCCACGTATTTTATACTGCTACAGAAATTGAGACAGACAAGTGATAACAACACAACACTGATATATGCTTCAGCTTTCTCTAAGGGCTCTGATTCCTCAGCAACATTAAGTTACACTGTGATAGATAAGGAGGTTCAGATTCATAGGTGTCTGCTTCTCATCCACTATACGAAGGAGTGACCTATGCATGAAGCAACCCACTAAAGGCTACACTTGAAGCTTAATATTACAGCAAACAAACTGCTGACAGCTGACTTGAAAACACAGGACTGCCAATTGCAGCAATTCAAGAGGTGCTTCCTGAGCAGGCAAATAGCAGGAAAAGAGTGAAGAGCCAGTATAATATGGCACCAGCCACCACAGCGTCAATCACTGCTATCAGTGAGACAGAAACAGTCATGTTTCACAAATATCACAAATTCCCCATTTTACTGTGCTGTGGTACAGTGCCAGGGTAATATAGCCCCAGGCAACTCCATGGTTTACTTCAGGTCAGTCCCCTAGCAGGGGAAAATTCCTTCCTACTGCACATTTGCAGCTCAAGTTGCCCATTGCTAAGACAACAATCTGCAACTCAAGGAATAGTTTTGATAAAACCATGCTGGGAACTGACTTAGATGCTACTCTGAGACCTCGCTACTGTACACAGAGAAGTAATTCTCAGTGTACTGAAACAGCAAGTACTACTATCCTGATGACGCTTCCACAATGTCAAGTACTTACGCACAGGTTCGATATTCACCTGTCAAGTCCTAACCAAAACTCTGCTTTAGAGACAAAGGGTTTTTTCACTCTTTCCTCTTAAACAAAACCAAGGAAGTTCTGTAATATGTAACAATAAACCTAGTTCCATTTAAATAGCTTAAATAATACTTTAAACCAGTTTGTCAACTCAAGTATCTTGTAGATATTAATCTGTGTGAAAACAGCAATTCATTTAAAGAATTATCACTAATTCATAGGTGATTAACAAGTGTACACAAACTACCATTACTTCAATGCCCTGTGATGTTGGAAGCAACATAGAAAATGACACCTTATTAAACCACTAACATAAAACTACTTCAAACCAACACTGAGCTGAACCAGCACAGCATTACTTAAGAATCCCTGATGCAAACATGCTTACAAAAAAAAGTCCTTTCCCTCTACTACCATCAATCAATTTCAACAAACTGAAGCATGACATCCTACCTATCCTTTTTTTCATTTAAGAAAAACTTACTTAGCTTTTCACCTGCACACTTAAGTTACTGTTAATTTTAACAGAAACCAGTAGAGGAAGAACTGTTTTATTCTGTGGGCTAGTATTAAATAGGCAAATGCAAGATACTTTACTAGTACTATGTTATGTTCTACCACTGCCATGCAAACACCAAATCAAAACAAGAGATGTCATTTTTATACTAGGCTATCATAACTTATTAGTTATGATAGTGTTATATCACATTAACATGAAAATGAAAAAGCAAAGCATTTCATTACCATGATTCTTACTCATAAATATATACTACTTAGCATCATAATATACAGTTAACTCACAGCATTTGAAATCCAAATTGTAAGATCTCCGGAAGTTTTGAAAAGTTAATTTATTGCAAAAAGTGTGATTTTCATCATCAAGTAGTATTAAGGCAAAACAGCATAAGACAACATTCTGACTTGCAGGTCTTTACTAAAGAACTGTTAACAGTCTTCAAAACTGAAGTCCTCTGCATATCACAGAATCACTTGTGTTGGAATGGACCTTAAAGATCATCTAGTTGTAAACTGCTGCCACAATGCACCATACCTTCAACTTGCCTTCAGTAATACTGCTGCATGCATGTATGTCCACTATAAAGCAGAACACTTTTTAGGCAAAGTCCTTTTGTTTTGTCTCAATCTGTTCATACACTACAATAAACATGGAGCTCTGACAATAGTACTAAAAGCTGAAAGAACAAAGATACAAAACTCAGCTCTTGAGATATGCTTAAGAGCCAATAGAATATAACCTCTTTCTAAAGAGAATCACACTTTGTAAGACTTGTTGGTCTCTCAGCAAAATCACACCAATTTAGCATTTCTCTAGTTAATAAAACTTTCAAATAAAGGTTCTCTAGTTCATAAAACTTTCCACAAAACAAAATGTGAAAGCATCTGTCAATCAAGTAGACTATCAGTAAATCTGAAACTAAGCAATTCAGGAACAATGAACTAATTTCAAAACCAGACAAAAAGGCAGAAGGACAGGGATTCTAGAAAACTTTGCCCATAGAAAACACTGTAATATGATAGAAAGACTATGCCTATAAACTTCATGGAGGTAAAAACTGGGAATAATCTGGGAACTTTAGTAATACATGGAATCATACCATAGTATACCAGGTAGGAAGGGGCCTTCAAGGACCACCTGGTTCATCTTTTCTAGGCAAAAGCATGGTCTGTACAACATGGCCCAGAACCTGAATCTTAAGTGTCCACAGTTGGAAAATCTACCACTTCCCTGGGGAGTTTACTCCAATAGCTGATTTTTTTTCATTGTGAAAAGTTTCCTCCTGTGCTCAGTTAGAATCTCCTCAGAAGTAACTTGTGCCCATCACCCCTTATCTTTTCCATGTGACTCTTTGTAAAAAGGGAGTCTCCATCTTCTTTGTAGCCACTCTTTAAATACTGGAACACAGTGGCAAGGCCTCCCCTGAGCCTTCTTTCCTCAAGGCTGAACCAATCCATTTCCCCCAGCCTTCCCTCACACAGCAGGCTTCCAGTGCTTTGATCATCTTCGTGGCCCTTCTTTGGACTCTCTCCAGCATGTCCGCATCTTTTTTGTATAGTGAGGATCAAAACTGAATACAAAACAAGGCCAAAAAAGGAAAAAAGAAACCATGCAAAGACTAGGAGTCTGGTTAATTCTGTCATGTGCTCACAAATTTATTTTCAAATGCATTGCTGGAAAAATCAGAAAGAGCACATTTCTAACTAAAAAAAGGTCTCAGAATTGTGTGACTGTGGTTGCGGGTGTCACTGAAGTAGTGCACAAGGTAGTTGTTATTCCTACTTTCAGAAGCACGACCTTCCATTAGAACCAGTTTAACCCTAGGGCTGGCTGTTAGTTCTCAACCTACCTCAAACCTCACCATACTTTGGTCTAAAACTGATTTTTCCCTCTTACTATGCAATATTAGTCAACACCTACATTCTGAATCCTCACTAAAATACTGCTAACTCCTCGTTTGGCATTTACATGACAAGTTCTTAAAAGGAAAAGCCAAACCCCATCACTTTTACACAACGTACTACAAAATAATTAAGTCCTAATTAGCAAAAAGCCATTTTTGACATGACATTTGACGATGATCTGACCTATTCTGCAGAAAATTAGAAATTTCAAAAATAGCTACATGAAAAAAATAAAACCATCTCCATCTTTTCTTTCAGTTCCAGCAGCAGATTGTTTTAGTAACAGCAATCTGCTTCACAAATGAAAAGAAAAAATTACCAGGCATCAGAAGATATTAAGTCACAGGGTGGTGAGTCACTATATAACAAGCCAAACAAACTGACCAAGGAGCTACTGGAGTCTGCATTTCTTGCATTCCTACAGGTGAAACATTCACAGAAGCTACATTTTGAAGAGAACAGCTCCTCAGCTCTGCCTATACTAAAAAATAAATCAGAAAGCCTGTGCACCTGCAGAAAAACAGGGAATAAATTTTCATCTCCAGGGACAAAATAGCAAAGAAGGAGATTATCTTGTATCATGGTATTGCTCATCCACCAGTATTGTTAAAAAGCCTTTTCTAAGAAAACAGTCTGGAAAATATTTGTCTAGAAAGTTTGTGGAATGCCCATTACTGGAGGTTTACAAGAAAAAGTCAGATAAGTCACTCTTCACAAATATTTAGGTAAAGCTGATCCATCTCACTGAAAACTAAAGTCAATGACCTTTCAAGATGACTCTCACCCTTATATCCCCCTGCTCCAAATCACTGAATTTTGACTGTTACTAAACTTGCAGTTTCCAGTTTGGTAAACCCATAAACTCCATGGTTTTTTTCTAGGGACAGCCTACAAAGATATTCTACGTAAGCAGAAGTATTAAAATTGTTTGACAAAAATACATTGACTGTGAACTTTCTGTGAGTGCTCTTCAAAACAAATTGCACTTTTTCGTTCTCTTGCAAGCAAGCACATAATACCTGACTTTTTTTTTCAGCTAACTTACTGTGAATACTTGCTATAGTGATCAAGGCACTGTTCTTGCAACTCATCTTACCTTGATCTGTGATGAAATTCTTCCCCATAATGAAGTTTGGTACATTTGATTATTAGTAAGAAATTCTAGTAAGAGGCAAATCAAAATATATCCTTTATAGTTAACTGCCATTTTTTTACTTGGTGGAGATGTAAGTGAATCTTTATTACTATGGTCTTTCCACTTCCAATTCTCCTGAGCTGAAAGCAAGTGTTTAGTTTTCACACAGAAATCCTCCTACCAGCTGAGCATATGGTGTATTCTGGACTTGAACCTACTTTGGTTTAAAGTGTTTTTCTTGGGTGTGCCAGAGAGGAAGTATCAAAGCATCTGTGCAAGTACAAAGTATACCACAAAAATTTCTACCTCCAGAAATTTGGATTTTATTACTGAAAAACTTGGGTGTCAAATGGCATACAGTGTGACAGAGAAAGTTGTATTTTCCTCAAGGCTTTACCAATTTCTGAATTGTTTTTCTTCATAAATTATCCTGGTTTAATCCAGCAGGTGACTAAACACCACATAGCCATTCACTCACACCCCTGCCCCTCAAATGGATGGGAGGGGGTAAAATTTACAGGTTGAGATAAAGACAGTTTAATAAGAAAGAAGCTGGAGAGTCCTTGATCACTGCTTAGCAACAACTAAAAGAGTGTGTTACCAACATTATTCGCACCCTAAATCCAAAATACAGCACTACACCTGCTACTGGGAAGAAAAGTAATTCTATCCCAAAAAGACTAAGACATTAATGAAATCACAAAAGCATCCAAGTTAGAGAGCTAGACTTGGCTGAACTGGTCTTTGCTCCAATTCTTCTCCCTTAAAGTCTCGCTCAAAATACAGCCATAGTTTCAGCAAAGACTGTCAGCCACCTTTTTTATTTAGCTGAACTGTATCACACAATAGGAATTTACAGTCAGATTCCTACTTTTCAAATAATTTACAGATAGAAGCCCTCTTTTGCTTGGTTTCTCAGTAGTTCCAATCATTTTCAAGACTATTCACAAGAAGCAGTTAACACTCTTTTCCATAAAATCAGCACAGCTACCAGCTGTCTTCACATTGTTCATTTATTAAGGAAAAGCCATCAGATTCATGAAGTATGAAAGCTGAGCAGCTACAAAAGAAATGGCTACTTTATGCTGCCTGAAATTTTGAAAGAAGCAGTTTGATGTTTGTTCTTATTTAAGGGAACGCATTAACACTCTCAAGTGAGATGTAGTAGATTTAATTTATGGATAGTGTTTTCAAAAATATACCCTTTAAAATTAGGAAGGGCATATATCTACCAAAGATTCATTTTAAAGGGACTTGAAAATAGAAACTAAGACAATAAATAATAATGTAACACATTTCATGTATGCAAAAATGTGAATGAAGTCAAGAAGGTGCCATTTTGATTACCTGACAAGAGCGAAACTGGTTGACTAACAGTGTACATCTCTGTGGGTCTTTTCTTCCATCCAAACTGTCCAATTCAGCTGCTACTTGATTTAGTTCCTCATCAGCATAGTAGAACTGAGCAAGGAGCTGTGGGTCTGTTCTCTGTATTGAAGACAAAGACATACATAATATTACATTATGTTTGCAAATAAAAACACATTTCTTAGAATCACAGAATGGTTTGGGTTGGAAGGGACCTTATTGCTCATCCAGGTCCAAACCCCCTGCCACAGGCAGGGATACCTCCCAATAAACCAGATTGCTTCAAGTCCCATCCAACCTGGCCTCCAACACCGCCAGGGATGGGGCAGCCACAGCTTCTCTGGGCACCCTGTGCAAGCTAACTATTTTTATTGCTATTTTTTCTTTTACATATAAGTCAGAAAAGTAGTGTGGCATCAGGGAAAAGAATTTATTTATGCAGACTCTCACATAACAAACTTAGGGCATTACTCAGCTACCACATCTCCAAAACCATCCCAGTGTTCTCACTACTTGTGGCATAATTATCTGGTGGAACAAACAACTGAATCATGTTTTGTTTATTAAACAAAAGTACACTTCAGCTCTAGGCAAAACAAGAACAAAACGGCTTTCCAAATTAAAAACCAACAAATGCAAACAACCAAATCTATCAAGCACTGTGGTAACCCCTACAACATGATGCACTGTGCTACCTGGACCACAAGAATCAACTCACAGAAAGGGAAGGTACTGAATCTACCTTGCCAGAGATGAATAGATGTAAAGACTTCACAAAGTATATAACAGGGTTACATAAAGGATTACAGAGAAAACTGTAATGTCTTCCAGAAACAAGTCTTCCAAGTGGAAAGAACAGAATTATCACAATGGATTTGGAGCCACACTAAAGCAAAACAGAATTATAATAAGAGAGTAGAATAATAAGGCAAGCTGTCAATACTTTTGATGATGCATATCAATAATAGTTTACCTCATAAAAGATTTTTTGTTATTAAATATTAATAACTGGAAGTTTTGAAGCCTATGAAAGCTTCCATCAAAATACAGGAAAAATAACAGATCAGTGTGTGTGGAAGGAGGAAATATGAATTCTGACTGTTAAAAGAGTGGAGGTACAAGTGGGAGGAGTGAGGGAGCAGATTCTGTAGGAGCCAGCAACCTGGTGAAAGATTCACAGGCTCAGAAAAGCACAACACTATTCTAAAGTAGTAGTCAGAAAAACATACATAATATTTGTAGGAGATGTGTATAAAGTAAAAATAGTTTGTTTTAATCACAGTGTAAGAAATATTAAGACTATACTAAATGTAGGCTGGGAATTAGAATTAGTTGTCCCTAGAAGAAAACAAACCCACACTAATACTATAGAAAAGAGCTGCAAAGTATCTGAAACTGTTTTGTTCTTCAGTGCTTTAAGAATTAACAACAAAATAGTTTTAGAAGGACTAGGTTATGTATATAACCAGTAAAAACAAAGACCAAGTTACATGGAAGCAAGTTAGAGACTTGGAAAAAAAAAAATCCATTAAGATAGGAAAGACCTTTCAGGTAAAGAAAGCTGTTAGATACAAAGAAATCATTGCTTTTGTAAACTAAAGAAGTAGCAAATACCTAGAGATTATTAAAATGCAACATATTTTAAATTACAACTAATGAAGAAGTACAAGATAAGTACATCAGAGCAAAACATGTACCAACAGAAACAAGTATAATGCAGTGAAGAAATTAGTCAACAGCAAAACAGAAGATAACACCACTTTAAAAAACAACATCACCAAACGCAACACACAGCCAAAGACAAAAAACACTGAGTGTATAAGGAAGTATATGTTGTGAACCATGGCATTGTCTATCTGAAACCCCAAATATTTCCACTAATGCAAAATGATAAAACCCATTGCTTTTAAAGGATGGGCACATGGATACAGTGGGATCAGAAATGCTGTAATTAGCAAACCACAGTGTTTAAAGCACCAATAGGGGGGACAAAGGTATACTGGAGAGCTGAATGTCACTCCTCACACACACCACATTCTGCAGCGCCAGGCCAGAAGACACCAGCTGTCTGTAATGACACATGAAGATTAGTAGCAAACCTCTGCCAACAGCAACATGGGTTCAGAAGCAGTGAGAGCACAATAAATGCCATCAGGAATACTTAGAAAAAAACCCAGTTATTTTTACTTTAAAAAATTTTTCAACAGAAGGCACAACAACATATTGTTAAACTCCCTACTTCAGTCCCCACAAGATACATATCCTGCAGAAGAATCCTTCATAGTACAACAGCATTAAAACCTGCACTAAACTCTGCTTAGTCCCTGAAAAGGACCAAGAATGTTAACACCTTTTGAGAACAGTATACATCCTCCACACTTGACAGAATCAAGGAGTTAACTACTGCAAATATTTTATTGCCATAAGATTTAAGGAAAAAGATTGTCTTAGTAGTGATGCTAAATACGCCCTCAGTGTTATGTGCTGAATTGGTTTGCAGTCAGCAATTTAACGAAACAACAACAATCCTTGAGAACAGAGGCACTGAAACCTGCTCCTACATGCCTTGTTTGGGCAAGAATATAGTGAATTTAAGACTACCTTTACCATCGCTGCAAGCCGTCACACTGCCCAGCAGCTTCCCACATTATACTACTTCACACCACCCAAATTCTGAGGGAAGTCAGAAATAAAACATGTTTTCAGGCAGTTGAAATGTAGTAACAAAAGCATTAGGGATTTTTTTCTTCTTTAAACAGCCACTCGCTACAAAATAGAGAACCTTCCCAACCATAAGCTTCCATCTCTTAAGCCTTTCAATGTTGTCCTTTATTAAGAAGGTTCAGTATCCTAAATGCAAGCAGTCAAAAATTTAGCATCTTGAATGACGTCTTCACTATAGCTTTGATATACAGTTCCAAGGGAGAAGCCTGTGATAGCTGACCAGGTAAACAAAGAAAATTCAAATTGAATGGTAAGAGGGACTTGCAACTTTCAGCATTTCCTCTACCCAATTATTTCCATTATTTCTGATTTTTACATTTTTCTTCAGCATTTATCCACATTCATTACAACTTTCAAGACAGAGTTGTTAATGAAAAATGCGGGAGTTTCTGTGTGGAATCATAGCAAAGCATGACTGCCAATTTATAAGCAACTAAAATGCACTGCAGAAGCAAAACGAGGCAGCTGCTTAAGGCTGGTCTCAAGCAAAACAAAAGTAATGCTGAGATACTTAGCTCCCATGTGGCTTATCTTTTAAATTGGAGGAAAAAAAGTTTTTGTCAAGTTCTCTACTGTATTATACTTGGTGTGTATTAATAGCATGATCTTTTGATTAACTGTGTCAGTTGTATGTGGTCCCTGGCAAGCTGAAGCTGCATAAAACTCTAAATCTCTTAGCAGGGGACCATTTAAAGCAAATCACCACAACTTTCTGAATTCAATTTGTTATCAGATGAAAGATGCTGTTCTCGCATCTTGTAAGAAAACTGCTCTATGAAAACCAGAAGCTGTCACTAGAAAGTGTCAACTAACTGGGAAAGGAAGAAATTATAGCACAGACTTCTCAATGCAGGAGAGAAGTAAATAGCTAGACTGAAACTGATGCTACCATGAGAAGCCAGGGTGCTGACAGATCAATCTCAAACCATACAGTAACTCCGGAATTAAAGAATCACCATGAAAATCCCATTTCCAGAAATAAGAGTGCTCTTCGGAAAGGATTTCCTCCTTTTGAAACAAAACTGGCACCATCTTTTGCATAAATTTTAACAGCAGCTTTCAAGTATCAGTACTGCTTTTCAAGTAACACAAACTACGCATCACCTTGTAAGAATAACTGACAGCAGCCCATCATATGAACGCTAAAGGGAATGTTTCCCCCAGGTTTCCATGAGGGAAATATTTCCAAGAGAAGTACAGATATTGTTCAGGCTTTTTCTTCTACAGTGTCCTGGGTTCAGCAGCAGCAGTCATTGTTCTCCTTCTTAGCATCTGGTGCAGCGCTGTGTTTTTGACTTTCGGCCTGGGAACAGTGATGATAACACGGATGTTTTTAGCTGCTGCTAAGTAATGTTTACTCTGACCAAGGACTTTCTGAGTCTCATGCTCTGCCAGGGAGGAGGGGAAGCCGGGATGAGGCAGAGACAGGACACCTGACCCAAACTAACCAATGAGGTATTCCATACTACAGCACGTCACGCCCACTATATAAACTGAGGGCAGTCACCCTGAAGGAGGAGATCATTGCTCTGTCAGGCTGGGTATCAGTCAGCAGGTGTTGAGCAGTTGTATTCTCTTCCCTTATTATTTCCCTTATCATTGTTATTATTGGTGGTAGCAGCAGTGGTTTGTGTTATATCTTAGTTACTGGACTGCTCTTATCTCAACCCGTGGGAGTTACATCCTTTCGATTCTCATCCCCGTCACTCCGGGAGCTGGGGGGAGGAAGGGGAGGGAGTGAGAGAGCGGCTGCGTGGTTCTGAGTTACAGCTGGGCTTAAACCATGACATACAGGAACAGAACCCCTACCACCACAAAAAAAAAACCAAAAAGAGAGAAAAAGGCGTCATCCCAAAGAGGCCAAAGAACAGATGGAAACAAGGGAACCATGCAGATGATCTAGATCCCAGCTAGTGATATAACTGTCTTCCAATGCCTGTCACAGCTAACCTCTGGAAAAATCATATTCATCATTTTTTAATTGCTGATCTACAGGCTTCAGAACAACAGTGAAACCCCAATCCTGCTTAAAATAAAATCCATGAACCTGAGATGAAAGGCTCCAGATCACCCTTGTTTCCTAGCACTTTTCCAGCACTAAGCATTTAGGCCTCCCCTACATGCTCAGACAGCCTGTCTTGATCCCTACGGAAAGAAACTATATGGAAAAGCATTAATTATATGCATTTTGCTGATGGTAAAGCCAGACTGCTTTTTGACAATAGAACAAACCTGCATCCATGGAAGTAACTTCTCATGTAGTACTTTGGTAATGGTAAAAGGTACATTTCAAACAAATACAGGTATTTTATTACACATTGCAGCAACTGCATTCACAATCGCAGGACAATGTTGGGTGATTGTCCATGTTCAGTATTTAACTGAAGGAGACGCCACGCGACACTAACCTTCCTTAGCCAAAAAGGCCAACAACCAGCAACTGCCTGGCTCAGCTATTTCTGTTCTGCTACAAGTCTTAACAGCTGAAAAGTTCTAGAAAAAGGCCACGGCACTCACATCAGTGGAACTGTCGTTCATTTATGTAGCTTTCTTTATTATCCCTTTGGTAAGGGAAAGGGTGGTATAAAAGTCTCTATTACTGAGCTTCAGTTGTTCTCAGTCTAAATCTATTACATTTTCAGGGAAAGGAGAGCATTGTCACATACTCAGATAAAGAGGGTCAACCACAAAATTTCCATTCCCTAAAATAAATGCTGCCATTAGACAGTGCCAAATGCAAACAATTACCACATAGCACAGAAATCAGAAAAGGGACTTCACATGTGAAAGTACGCTCTTTGAGATGGGAATTCAGAAAGGCTATAGGTTAGGAACTTGGTGCTACTCTGCAGAGTACAGAAATGCTGCCTAACGTTTTGTGAAACAATTCATTGTATGAACTGATGCATTCTATGCAGAAGGCAGAATTAGATCCTAAGCATTTTAAATATGAGGCAACATAGCATTTTTAAAGCTTACGACTGATGCGCATGTAACTAGTTTTAAGCTAATTAAACCTCAGTAAGATTTACATCGCATTATCAGAAGGAAAAAGTGGTTTGTTCAAAAGTAATAGAATTTAGGCATGAAGTCCCAACTTTATCCATTGCCAGCGGGAAAAATAACAGACTTACACTGTCAGATACTTATCCAACTCAAAACTAACTACACTAGTCACATTTGCACTGATAGGTTTAACTGCCAGATAGCAAGTTCAAACATTCAAGTTATTTCTTCAGAAAAGGATACCAGCAAGTTGTTCCATCAGTTAATTTTTCACCCCACATGTAAGCAAATGTACTCATATCCCTCCTTTGGACATGGCCTTAGAATTTTTCATTGATTTCCAAATGTTAATAAGTAACAGTAAGAAACAATCACTAACACGCAGGGGAGCCAAAATTTCTGATCGTTAAATTCTTAGGTCAATTCTTAGTAGCAAAAACATTTCTTCATATTAACTGAAAAAGGAACTCTGCTACTTCAAGTATGCCATTGTCTTGGGGGCTTTCTGATCTGGTTTGGAGGTTTAGTTGGGGTTTTTTTTTTCCCTTTTAATCCACAGACTACCTGGAGTGCTGTCCATGAAGTTAAAAAGGGAAAAAAATCCCTCAACATTCATATTTTGTAGAATGTAATGAAGTCTTCACTGTGTTGCACATGCAAAAAGGAAGGAGGATTCCGATGAATATGACAATTGGTAATTGGTCATGAGAATACATAAAAAACAAGCACTGGGAGAAAAGCTACAGCCTGGTTAAGGCTTTGCCAGCTGCTCTGTGTTTATCTACAGAGTATGATCACACAAGCAAGACAGGCCAACAGCTTGCTAGCACAATGAAACTCTAGCAGGACCTTAAGGAAAAAAATAGTGAGAACATGATTTATTGGGCAACAAAACCCAGGTGGAGGAGTTTTTGCAATACTAGCACACTGTCCCCAAACACGCTTCAGTCCTTCATTTTCCCTATAGAATAATATAACACACCCTTCCAAAAAGTAAAATCTGAGAGTGAACTGAGTAGCAAGTATTTGAGACTGCGATGCAGGCAGTTTTCACTTATGACAGATTAAGCCACTGTACAGTTTCTATTTTTGAGTGCTCATAAGACTAATAATGCTAATATATTTTCTAATATATAATACTAATGTAATATATAATATAATACTAATGCTAATACTATAATACTAATTATACAATATAATACTAATGTTTTATAATATATAATATTTATAAATTTGGGTGACATGGTTTAGTGTGAGCGGTCCCTGCCCATGGCAGGGGTGTTGGAACTGGATGATTTTATGGTCCTTTCTAACCCTAACTATTCTATGATTCTGTGATTCTATTCTAATCTAGAAGAGCATGCGCTCAAATTCACGTTTTCTGGGGGCTGTACATAAGCATGTGCTGAACACATATTACTTAAGATTTTGGACACGTACCCTGCTGAGTGCCCTGCAGCTGAACCACTGCTTTGACTTCTAGGAAAGATGACAGACTTAAGGAATAGGAAGGGGTTTTGCTATGGGGAAGCCAACATGCTAAGCAGGTGCGTGAAGTGATGGAGCAGCCACTTACTCCATGTGAAGAGGGGTTACCCTGCACTGCTACCTCCACACCCAGCCTATGGCAGGCTATTTTTAATTAGCAAGAAATTAATCTTCCCCAAATTCAGTCTGTTTTGCCCATGAAGGTAACTGGTGAGTGATCACCCTGTCTTTATCTTGATCCACAAGTTTTCTCATCCTATTTTTCTTCACTGGCCTGTTGAGAAGGGGAATGAGAGCAGCCAGCCAAGGTCAACCCACACCAATGAACTTGTGAAACACTTAGCAAAAGCCCCTTCTGCAGCTATTATCTCAGAGATAATCACATTTCATTCTCACCTGCTGCAAGAACATCAAGTTTAAGGAACAAATATTTACTTAGAAACAGCAAACTCAGCTTGCTGGAATACATACTGACATGGACAAATCACTCTCAAAATGCTTTCTTGTAATTTATTTTACTTTGGATTTGTCTAGATTTTTGTATTTGAACTCAAGCATTATACAAAAAAATTTTTAGTGCTTGGTTATATATCAAGAGAAAATAGCTGATTTAGCTCCTTGGGCTCGTTGATCCATTACAGTCAGTTCCAGATCTACACCCCCCACCCCCCCCAAAGGAATGGTGCAGCATTTGGGAGAGGTACCCACTATTTTTCCTCCAATAATGCAAACCCTCCATCTTGCTGCACTGCATGTCTTCTCAACTTGTTATATTAGAGGTCTTATGTTATAACATGCTTTATGGATGTATCTAAATATTTATAACAATATGACTAAATATTTATAATAATGTATCTAAATATTTATAACAATTCCTAAACATTGAAGCAAGCAATGACCTCTTGGACATGTCCTCAGTGTTAATGTCTTCCTACTTACTAGCTTGCTATACCCTTTCTTCCGTTCAGAACTGGACTTCTATAAAAACCTCAACCCACAAAACCAATAAACCAACGCAACAAGCAAAAATTCCCTCAAGACTCCCCCTTTTTGCAGCTCAGGGATTGCTCTGCAGCGATCTTTTGCCTCTTTTCAGCTTCACCTTGTTTTAGCACAGACACATACCCCAACAGGATTTTTTCCCTCCCAGATCTGTAGTTCCAGTATTTTGCCCAAGCTTCGCACACCTGTTAGAACATAAGTTTTGCCTCACTGATCAGTACCAACCTGTTTTGAACTAACATATACAGCATTTTACTCCTGGATCAGGAAATAAATGTTTAGTTGATCAGAGCATAGACAAAACCCTAGCAGAGGGAAACCTGACTCAATAACTAGTCCAAACTTGCTAACTGTAAGAGTTACTCCCTAGTTTTTCTCAGGTAATGACAGGCATAGCACATTCCTCAGGCTTCTTCATACTGAAAGAGCATTTTATTTTTCTGTGCCTCAGCAAACTTGCTTATGATGAGTCTGAGGTGTTCTGTATTGTAATAAAAGCACAGTCATCTGTGCAAAGTCGCTCATACATAACCTCATTTGCCTTGTAGGAGGCTTTCAATAAGCTTGGGTTGAACACCTTCCCAGATGTTCAGGATTTAACTACCCTAGCATCATATCACTGGCACAATCAATCACTGTAACAAAAAGATTTCATCAGAACTTTGTTCTGAAACACATCTGTTCAAGCCCAGTGATGAAAGAAACAGGCCTCAGCACAGAAACTTTTCCCAGATTTTGCCTTCTGACAGTAACTTCAAGTGAACATCTGCGTAAGTAAATCTTTTGATCTTATTTCCACTATTTCAGCTAAATCATCTAGAACAATTGCTTTCTGAGTGCCATCATCAGGCAAACTGGGTTTCTTGTTCTGTTTTTCAAGTAACAGCAAGCTTAAATTCATGTTTGTCATGTGGAGATCCATTCTTGTCTGATAATGAACACACTCAAGACAGTTCTCCAGTCAGAGCATTTAACATCATCTCTCTTCCAGAAAGTCTGCGCCTCATTTTAGGCAGGGACCTAAAATTTTAGAAACTTTTAGGAACTTCATTACTTTTAAAGACTTGATACTGAGATAATATCCTTTCTCCAAGCATGCCTGAAAGTAAGCAGTGGCTTTGAAAATTATCAGAAGATGCAAAGAAGAGAGGAGAAAAGACCAGACAAACCAACAGCAGGACCACAGGGGACTTGAAACCATGCTAAAAACTTTGGAAACAGTCTAATAACAATAAAAAATATATTCAAATACACAAAAAACACGTATTTGCTGGAAGATGGTAAACTACCCGGATAACAGTGCATGGGAGAAGGCTTCCCTGTGTCCCTGCTCCCACTCCTGTTGAACTCAATCTTTTTGCTCAATTAGGCATCCCAGGGTCTTTTCAGACAATGTTCAAGGTCTGTCCTTGGTCTCCTGGTCATGCACAGAGAAAATCTCTCCTGGGAAACAAATGGGTTTGTAGAGCTATTCCTATTTTCTGTGCTAGCTCAGCATACAGGCTTAGTTTGACCACTTTTCCTCATCAGCATTCACACTGGATAAGCTGCATCAGTCTTCAGCTATCCCCCACCTCCACTGCCCACACCAGTTCCTTTTAAATCAAGATACAGAATGCACAAAAACAAAGCAGAATTTAAATATAAAAATGACTGCTTTTCTGTTACATGCTTAAGATGGAGAGCTCTATATTCATTAATTGCGAGGGAAAAACTGAACAAAATGAAAACACACCCACCATAATCCACTAGTCACTGCATATTAGTGATTCACCAGAGGATTTAGAAATCATGTATTGTCTCTTCTGGCAAGATCAAGTTTCTCAGACCTGTTTGCTGCCTGTTTAGGTAAATTTGAAAAAAACCCAACACAATTACGGTACTACCTATTTAATGAAGAGGCCTTTCTTTCCCCACATTCCCAAAAAGAGCTTTCAGAAAAGCTATAATATATGCAGTCTACTGCCTATTACTCTTTTATTGATCAGCAACATCTCTTTCACATTGTAGCTATACATGCTTGGGTTCTCCCCAAATGCATCCTGCAAGCTTCTGATTGCCAATTATTTTCTCTAGTATACTAAATGATAAGAGGCAAAGGCATTAATTGCAGAACTGTTGTTAAAAAAGAATTGCATTACCAGTAATGCTTACTGTAATATTTACAATGCTTTGGCAAGAATATGATTCAAAAGTTTTCCTTTGCTATATTTGATAATGGCATCAAAATCCAGCATATATGCCATCTTGGATCAGTTATTCATTGCTTTTCAACTGAGAAGCAGTGAGTATTTTCCTCTGAAGAAAATAATTTATAGCCATCCACTGCAGCACTCCAGTAATACGAGTCACCCCTCCATGCTTCCATGATAACAACATCATGGCTTTCCTGCTGCACAATGGCTTCCAGCTCCTATTTGTTGCCCAGTCTTTAGCATAGATGCACTTTAGTTGGGCTACTAAAGTGGTGATCCCACCTCCTTTTTTGTGGGGATAGGAAGGGGAAATGCCCCAATTCTTCTGTGACCATTCTCAGATACTTCTATGGTTTCTAACACATCAATAAACCTTGCATCTTTGCTGTGGCAGGGATCTCCATTTCCTACCTCCGCTGAGATGGCAGACTGAAGGACCTTGCTAGCGCACTGTCCCTCAAATGCTGGCATGCTGCCCCTCGGCTTTTCTCTGGTGAGCCTGTTTTTACGACTTCAGAGCTAGTTTAAAGTTCTTTCAGTGAGCCCTGCCAACTCCTGTGCAAGGATCCTTTTCCCCATTTGAGACATGTGCACCCTGTCTGTACCAGTAGACCTGGTGTTGTGTAAACCAACCCATGATCAAAAACCCTGAATTCAAAGGTTCAAAGGTAAGAGCTGCAGAAAGACCTCTCTAGATCTGCCATGAGCATGGCAGTACAATTTCCTTCTGAAGGAAAGACATCTGTTCAAACCCACTGAACTAAGAATCTGGTTTTTTACCCTTACTTGCTCCCTCAGAGACAAGCTGCCTCGCATCTGAATTTAGCTCCAGAACCGGCAGCCTTTTCAGTGTTGCTCCCTCAAGCAGTGGTTACAGCTACAGCAGCCCTGAGCCACAGCTCTGCTTTAATCTTTAAAACCTAGTATGTATGGCATGGGCAAGCCTGTGGGCTGCAAATGGCTGCAGAACTCCAGGGCCTACCAGTGAGCTAAAAGAATCTCAAGGCATTATTAAACATAAACCCTCCACTTTTATATGACCGAGTGATTGCAAACACACTCAAAGCAATTAATCAACAAGTCTTACAGTAAAAGGCTTTAGGTTATTCCTCCAAGAAGCCAGCTTACCCAGTGAGGCAACAGTTTCCTCATGAACCAAGCATTTTACAACTTGAAAAGCTACATTGCTTTTCCTTAATAAAATATATACATGAAATAGAGCAGATTTAAAACTGCAAATATACATGTCAGTATAATGGAAGTCAGATTTTTTCTGCCTATTTGTTTTCCTTGCTATAATTTTTATATTATTTGTAATTATCAAATGCATAGAAAGAAAATCATTACAAATTAGGTATATACAAATTGTATATATTCTATACAATTAAAGGATCCATTCAGGAGGACACATTAACTTCAGAGGATGATGTTACCACATCCCAAAATTGCACTGGGAACACAAACACTATTCAAAATCATGACTAACATCCATAATTATAGTATGTGTTGAGAGATATTTTTTATTCATTTACTTTTTTTGTTTATTTATTTGAGAGAAAAAGGAAGTCCAGAATTTATCAACTGGAGATGACAGGCAGAAGAATATAGCCTGGAACTGATTAAATTCAGGGACATGCATATATTTTGGAGGGGTATCAAAGATTATTTATATTCAGCAAAACACAATTATGTTTTTGAAATGGACTGAAAACATTGCAATGTAAATCAAGCTGGCATTACACTTCTCTCCAAGTAGCTACTGCAATTGCTCATGTTACTACACACAACAGTCTAAGGACAAGTCAGGTTCCAGACCAACTACAACAAAAGAAAGGGCACTAAGTACAGGGGAGGGGATGTGCATGCAATTACAATAAGGTGGTAAAAGTAGCAACTGATTACAACATGACAACTCATTTTGGGGATATGCATTTATATATTTACTCCATATACAGCAAAATAATCTGTCAAAAGTATGGCAAAAATTAATTTCCAGGAGGTATGTGAACACAGATTGTTTCAGAAAGACCAGTTTGAGAAAGGCAGTTTCTGCATTTACATTACTCAAAATCCAGATGTGACATACAGTAGTTTTTGTTTAATATGTCACTGAATGCGTAAGTACTGTGATGAGGAAGGCAATAAAAATCTGAATGCAGGATACAAAAAAGCACAAACAAAAGCACCCAGGCTAAGATAGAAGCTAAACCCAGTACTAGTGTCGAGAATAGGACAAATATAGAAAAGATAAATTAAACTGAAGAGATGGATTTAAGCCCAACACAAACCTCGTGTCTGAAAAGCATCCTCAGGTTCTAGGGTGAACCCAGCCCTTCTCCTCACTGGTAACTTCTGAGCACTAAATCCCAAAGCTAACTTCTAAAGCTGTGAGGAATGCAGGCCTCTTAAAATAAATCCAAGAGCAAATGAGGCAACTTAAATTATGAAAATTACATTAACAGCTCTTGTGTATATGCAATTGTCTTTGAAAAGAAAATTTCAAGGAAGCTATACAAGTTATTTTAGGAAAAACTACAGCACCTGTGAAGTAAGACTTGCTAAATTACCAGAAGAGCCCGTGCAAACATCTTTGTTTCTCAGGAAATAATTTCATTAGACAAAACATGAAAGAGACAGGAGGCTGCTAGACTTCCTAATGATTACATATGTGTGTATATGTATGTACCACAAAGATCTTGGCACTTGTGAAGAGCAGATGCTTACATAAAAAGCCTGACTTACTGAGAAAAAAGTCAGATTTTAAAGGGAAAAGTTCTTTTTCTTCGTTCTGCTGAGGCCAACACTGATTCAACATTCCTCCCCATGTATCATCCTCAGCAGCAGATGGGAGAACTCTCTAGCAGAGACAGTAGACAATTGTCTTCTAGTAGAAGACAATATGACTCTCGTACATTTCATTTCACATGCTGAGAAATTTATTCTGGCTTGTAATGGATGATGCTACAATAAAGCTTTGCCTCAGTGTACCTCACCACAGGCATCACTCAACTCAGGAGACTCCAGTTTGGAAAGAAACACTGCCCTTACCAAACACACTCAATCATGTCCGCTTCTGGACCAGTAACAGTTAACAGTAAGCTATAGCAATACAACTGAAACTATACAAAGCAAGTTTCTCACCCTTTCTCTGGGACACCCCAAAGTCTCTCTCAGGCTGTTGGAAACCAGATGCAACTAGACTATATGCAGTCACAGCGCACATGAATTTGTTTTGGCAGACTGGTCTTTGCTTACTGAACTATCTCTCTCTGTGTGCAAGAAGCACATTCTGCCTGTACTGTACCTCTCCAAGCCTTTCTACAGCACTTGTCAATGCTCTAACCTTCTTCACACTGCCAGTACAAAGCACATTGCTCTTCACCAAAGAAGCAAGGCATTCATGCTATAAAGCACTTGACAAAGTAAAATACAGAGGGATATTCCAGGGAGTAGTTTTACCTGGAGGTTAAGTTATTTAAAAACGTCTTCCTAAAAACAGTACTTACATTGAGAGAAAAAGTGCATGAAAAGCAACATGCCAACTGAGGATGGGACTCAGAACGTCAGATTTCTTTCAGAGGGAATAAGGGACCCGGACACAGCACTTGACACAAGAATTCATAACAAACATGAAGTTTTTCCTGTGTCTACTTTTAAAATCAGGCCAAACCTCAGAACTGTACTCAAGGCTGATGTTCTGCATTTGCAATCATCTATCCAAGTTTAGGATACTCACCCCAAAACCTGCTATTTTTCCTAACACTGTTTTATTGCTAGCACGTCTAGAGAGAAATAAGCTACATTAATCTGAAGCAAAAGTTAATGAATAAAACCATAATAGAACACTGTATGTATTCACTGTACCTGATGAGAAATGTGTTAATGCACGAGATATTTACAAATTGAGGATCACTCTGTCTTTTTATCTGGAAATCCTATAGCAAACACACACAAAGTTCAGATCTCTTGTCATAATACAGGATCCTCTTCAGTAAACACATCCAAGCGTGGTATCATGGTAAGACCTCAGCTACAAGAGCTTTTCTAAGGCCTTGGCAGCATTTTAGCTGGATGAAGCACAGTAATTTGCAGTGTTTAAAAACAGACTAACAAAACAAAACCCAGCAAAGTACAGTTCTTTTCATTTTCCATCACATCTCACTACATATGGTTTTGCCAAGCTTTGTACTATTCACCCTATTTATCTCAAAATTACTTGAAAGCTCAAAACAAATAAGCCAGAGATGAATTAAGGGAGCCATAACCCTAACCCAAGAGAGCAGCTTGCACAACTCCATTAAATAAAATCTAATGAGAAAGCTACCTATTCAAAAATGTGGCCTTCCACTAAACACACCTTGTACAGGAACTGATAAATAAGATGTTCGTTAGGAGAGACAAATTCAAAGTGTCAGAGCATCACTGGCATACAGAGAATAGTAGACTTAAAATTTCAGTATCTACACTTCTTATAAAGAACATGGCTTACCAAAAGAAAGGACTGAGCACTCTGCAAACCTCTTATTTCTCAATCACAGATCATCACAAGTTTACCATCCCAGTCACTAGTGTTCTTTCATATACTTCAAAGACATATGAATATACATGCTTGGTAGGGAGAAATTAAATCTGCCTATGTTGCCTAAGCTGTTCATTTACTGCTTCATGTTCCCACCAGACATACTGAGTCCATACGGAGGCTTCTAGACCCTTATCCAGATAAGCCAGAAACACCACCTAGGCTGGGATAACACGCTTTCAGGATTTTCTCCCCATTCATAAAACCAGCACAGTTCCTTGCTGGGAAGAGAGTCAAAAGTAGCAGACTTTTCAGACTATTTCTTAGGTTTGTCTGTCAGCTTGTGCCAAGAAAAATCTCACTTAGGCATAAACAGCCACAGTGCCCCAGGAAAAGAGAGGAAAGAGCATAATGCATAGCAGTCCATATGAAGAACAAAGTTTGGTACAGTCAAATCACACCACATTCCCCTGAAAATGAAGCATTAAGGATCTGGGCTTGCTTTCAAGTGTCATATCCAGAGACACTACTCTTCTGCAAGAGAAAGGCTGCTCAGCCCCATGTGAAACCATGAATGCAAAGTAGAAAGACCAGTTCTGCAAGGGCAAAGTATAGCCAGGCACTGACTATGCAGACATTGCCTTCAGAATCTTTCAGTTCTGTGCAGCAAATGGCTTAACTATGCCAAGATATGTCCATTCAAGGAAGCTCTTACTATATGATTCCCCCATTTGTCCCCTAGGATGGGGCTGTTGAAGCAGCCCTATGTTGATGCATCATTTCTCCTCAGAAAAAACATTTATCAGACTGAAGTGGAAAAGTAGACAGTATACATTATCGTTCTAAACTCCACATGGATTAGCAGCCTTGGATTATCCCCCAAAATCTTACAGGAAACCAGGTAAAATGTAAAAGAACCAAGGTCAACTTCAAGAAAAATTAGTAATCACTTCCTAGGGAGATGGATGTGTTGCTGCTTTTATTGGCCAAGGCCATAAACTTGCCCAGATAGCTTTGCACCAAGTATAAGATGCCTATTATTCAAGACCAAATCAATGAAGATTAAAGCACTGGCAGGACAGTCATACAGAGAGAAAAGTGGCAGAACTAAAAAGAAAGAAGGATCTCCTGGAAACTGCATCTACAACTGGGGTAAGGTAAGAATTCTCTTTTCCCCTCCGCTCTCATGACTGATAAAAAAAACTTGAGATTAAAACTCCATTCTGCCTGTAACTACAGCTCCACTGAATACACTAAATGCATTCCAAAATACCTAATCCTTATTTATATGTTGGCAGTTCCTCATTCAAGAAAAAACAAACAAAAACAACTGAAACAAAGCCACAACACTACAACCAAAAACCCTACCAGTCATGATTATTGCTATTAATTCATCAAGAAACTGGCAAGAACAACATGTGTTGCTCTGATTATCAGAAAGTCAGAAGAGAGAAGTGAAAAGGACACTGTGAACATTAGAACATACATGGCTATGAAGCCCATAAATACTTTAACATATAAATTTGTAATATGATTACTGCAAAATAAATTTAGAGAACACAATGACCCTCTAATCCCACACAGTATAAATTCAAATACCAGTACTGGGGCTTCCAGACACTTCCAAGAATCTTGACATCTGGTTTCTATACCCACAAAGAGCTGTTCTGGTTATTTTGGCTCCCTTTAAAAATAAACTACTGAACCACTACAGCACACTGGGGAAAAAAATGTTTAAAGTTAGTTTATGTGTAAGATGATATTGTAATGTTGAATTACACACAAGGCTCCCCAGCGATTATTCGCTTTACACAAGAAAGGTTAAATTGCTCAGAGCAACTGTCTTGTAAGCTGCTAGAAAATGAACCCCATCCCATTTTGTATTGTTAGCCACTGCCATTCAGACATCATACTACCTACTAAGATAAATATGAACTCCTTTGCATATACCCAGGTGAAATGTTGCACTAAGTAATGATAAGCTACGAAGAAGCTTCCAAAAAATGCTAATTATCCTCTACACCCAACATTCCAGAGCACAGTAAAATACTTCAGCTTAAAAAATAGCTGCATTCCCGTTCTTTCAGCATTCTGCAGCATATGGAGGAACAGCCAGGCTGAAGGCAGATTTTGACAGATTTAAAGATTTATGTATGGGGGGGGTAATTTTTGCTGGTTGCCGCTGGAAAAGTTAGTGTAAAGAACTGAACTGACAGATTGAACTGGTTGCTGATACTGAACTGATGAAACAGAATGCCTCTTCTCACAAAGTTGAAATACAGCTTTTTAACTCTGCTTATTCATCTCACATACACAATACAATTATTTTGCAACACCTACTTTTTCAGTGGCATCTTGTGAGACTGACAAAGTCACTGACATAAAACCAACTTTCTCAACATGTTTAAGGTGGGCATGCCAACAATTTCTTAATAGCAAAAGAGTGGACATTCATTGGTTTTGTGCCACTCCTTATACTTATCTTTCATCTTCTGGTTATTAGCAAAAGAAAATCTTAATTTCATTCTAGCTTGGCAATAACTTAAGTAATTGCACTTTTCAAAAAGCCTGCTGTGTCCTCTTCTACAATTTAATAATCAAACTTAATATAAGTATTACCATAGCTCTAAGCAGGCTTCAGCATGACCTGGTTATGCTGCAGTGTTCCCAAATCATCCTGAGAAGCCATCTTTAGCCTCAAGGCTTCAACTTCCTAGCAAGCTTAAATGAAACAAACAAAGAAGCAAACAAAACAGAAGGAAGAATTCCAACAAAGAGCAAGTAAATAATAGACTGCCTGGACAGACCTCCACATGACATCAGCTCCATGCTGCTTTTCCTCCCTTGCCTTTCTGCAATACTGGTTGAAGTCCTTGTCTACTTGCTCCCTCCTCAGTTTTGCTCTTACGTCTTTTTAAGAAATAGCTTTTTTTGCCTTTATGACAAATATATGTAAGGTGTAAGAGCATATTGTGAGACCTAATAAGAGACTTGTTGTCATAAACTGGCTTCTGCTTGTATCAGTAATCTTCATAATTTGTTGCAGAGTAACAAGGAATTATTTGGATTTTACTTTGAGGTTACGTGGCTACAGGCATGTTCTTTTAACATTTAATAGCAAAGCAGAAAAAGTCTCAAAAGACAATTTAGTCACCTCTGGTTTAAGACTTCTCCAGAAAACAAACAAAACCAAAAAACCATTACCTTCCTGTTGCATTGAGCACATGCTTGATTTCATATTCCTAAGCTTAATGACAATAAGCAAGCTACAAGAAGCCAGTGTAAGTTGCTCCCCATTTTCTTTTAAATTAGAAAACATCTAGCATTTCACAAATTTAAGTAGTGCTAGGACTATAGCACTACCATAGCACACAGAACTGTTGTAATAGCAAATCTGAAGGTTATTCTTTAAGTTCAAAGAAACTGGTGTTTAGCTACAATTGTGCCAGCAAACCAGCTGTACTTTTCCAGAGGCACCCTGCATCTGAGCACAGCCATTAACCATGGCATTCAGCTCACACAGCAAGGGGAGCTAATTGCTCTCTCTACACTGTGGCTTATCTGCTCATCATTTGTAGCATCAATTGCAACTAACAGCTGAGAACTATAACAGTAAGAACTCTGCAAACAGACTCAGCATCTTCTTACAGGTTTTCTTAAGCCTACAAGTTGATAGACTGTTTTGTTTTTCAAGCATTGTAACGAAGATCCCAAGTGTGTTCTCATTCCAAATGTGGTAGAGAAGCCTTAATCCCATGAGGAACAGTGACATAAGGCCGGAACAAGTGCCTGCCTAGCCCAGGGTCCCATTTTCAGCTGTGGATCACAGATACCCAAAGACTACATGGATAGCTGGAGTTTAATAAATACTAGCTGAAGCTGAGTGGTGTCCATTTGTTCAGTTGCTTCATGAAAATACTGTAAACACTAGGCATCTGCAGCATCCCAGGACAAGGCACTGCACGAGTCAGTCATGCGCCGAATTAAAATGGTTCACCGTTTATTTGTTCTGACCCTGCTTCATACAATGTGTCTAACTTTTTGTACCATGAGAAGAAACATTAATCTCTTCCCTACTTATCGCAGTACTCTCACATAAATATCTATCATGTCTCTTCTTTCTGTGTTTTGTCTCAAATCTAGAGCTAATAATGAGCTAAACAGATGAACCTCATGTAGGTGTTCATGTTGAGTTTGCCTGTTAACATACATGTCAACACCCTAATTTCACTGAAGCCTTCAGAGCAGACACAGCTGGACTGTCACCACACAGAAAGACCTGGGCAAGGCCAGCATGAACCAGCAGAAAGCATTACTGTGACCCTAACACCTTGGCCATTTCCCCCCTGGAGCTCAGCAGCACTTACACAGTTTATTAATAATCATACTGAGGGTTTTGCAGCAGCATTTTTTACATGCTTCAAAGCACAAAATAAAAACCATGACTCAGGAAAATGAGGTAAGAAGCAGACTTTCACAGCTAATGTGTGGTAATTTAATGCACAATAATCTTGGTTCATGATCACATATTTGAATTGAAATGAACCTTCAAGACAACTAATATTCTAAGAAATTTGCATTTTTAGTACAGAACCCAATAGAACTGAGAATCACCATCAACTGCAGAATTGGAAAATCCCATTTTCCTCACTGTAGACTAAAACAGAAAAAGCCTTGAACTTGTTTCTGAGTAGTGTGACTATAAAGAAGGAATTAGAAGAAGAAAATACCCTGGGTAAAAAGGGTAACAGAAATCCGCATACACATTTGAAAAATAGGGTTTCAAGGCAGAGGAGGAGCCAAGCCCCAGGCCTGGAAGAAGAAAGTTACCAACCAAACTGGGTTTTGCTTATTTTCTTATTAAGTTGCTTTCTGTCATAGAATCATAGAATAGTTAAGAGTTGGAAAGGACCTTAAGATCTTTAATCCCAAACCCCTTCCGCCTTGGCCAGGGACACCTCACATTAAACCATGTCACCCAAGGCTCTGTCCAACCTGGCCTTGAACACCACCAAGGATGGAGCATTCACAACTTCCCTGAGCAACCCATTCCAGCACCTCACCAGCCTTACAGTAAAGAACTTCTTCCTTATATCCAATCTAAACTTCCCCTGTTTAAGTTTGAACCCATTACCCCTTGTCCTATCACTACAGTCCCTAATGAAGAGTCCCTCCTTAGCATCCTTATAGGCCCCCTTCAGATACTGGAAGGCTGCTATGAGGTCTCCACGCAGCCTTCTCTTCTCCAGGCACAACAGCCCAAACTTTCTCAGTCTGTCTTCATACGGGAGGTGCTCCAGTCCCCTGGTCGTCCTCGTGGCCTCCTCTGGACTTACTCCAACAGTTCCATGCCCTTTTTATGTTGAGGACACCAGAACTGTACACAATACTCCAAGTGAGGTCTCATGAGAGCAGGATAACCTCCTTTGACCTGCTGGTCACGCTCCTTTTGATGCAGCCCAGAAAAGTTATAAAGCTTTTCAGATTCATTTAGAAGTGTCACTATCCAGCCAAAGCTGAATTGTAGAAATAATCAAATTCACAATTCATCTTTACATGCTACATAAGTTTCCTCAATTATCTACTCATAAAAGCAAATAAAAAAATGGTATGCCAACTCTCTAAGTAATCTGGGTAAATCAAAGTTTCACAAGTAACTTTTTCCACTTTGTAAAGTGAAAACAATCCAGGCTACCCAAGACTGCACCAGATCTCCATCAGAGAAAGATTTCTCATGTTTTGCAGCACTCTTGAATTCTTCACTATAGAGTCAACTTTATAGATCTTCACAAATACACAATGTTGATGCAGTATGAAGACTAGAGAAAACACCACCAACGCAACAAGATATCCAAACAAGAAGCCTTCATATTTTAGTGGCTTTCCCTATTAGTACGGAAGTGTTCATGTGCATCTAAGGAAAAGCAGAACCTTTCAATCAAGAACATTTGATAGGAAGCTTTCTTATTCTTTCCCTCTTTCATAAAAGCTTGCTTATAAATTGCTGCATTTCAGCTTTCAGCTTTACTACACATGAGCTCTCCTTTTGTTGAAACCATGTCTCCAAGAAGCTTACTCCAGTGATTTCTCATTTAAATAAAATTGTTTTTCCAGTAAAGCTTGCCCAGGTTGGAGAAAAAAAAATAATCGTTAAACAAAATAAATGTTTCCTTACCAAGTTCTCTGCTTTTACAAACCCATCATTAAATGGCCATGCTGGGGAGGGATGAGCAAAACCCAAATAACTCCAGCTGCAGTTTTAGGCTGCTAATGTGATACAGATTGTAACCTGAAACATCACTAGGCTGGTGACATGACATAAAGCAGTAGCAAGCTGAAAGCTATATTGATGAAATAGGATGGGGTGGGGGGAAACTAGGAAGGACCCCAAGGAAACAGCAGAGCTTGTATCATCTTAACTCTTGCAGCTGAGATTTGTAGCTTTGTTTAGTGTGCTTTCTCTTACAGTTTTTTCTTCCAGTTTTCTAATTTTTATTCAAGTGATTAAACACTAGAGCTCTTAAAAGGCCATTTTATAACTTTTTTATTGCTCAGAAGCTGTGTTATTAAAATAGTATTAGAACAATCCAGATAAGATTGTTCTAATCTTATCAGAGAGAACCAATAAATGATTAAACAACAAATGGACCTCCCTGATCTTACACTACTTTAACATTCATGCCTTGTGAATCATGAGAAAACTATCTGCTTTGGGGCTGGCAATGCTGCTGACTGTTTTTTGAATATCTGTTACCAGCGTCAGCACTGGATCCCCCCTCTGTGACCATGGAACAGCAGTAGGCCTTCAACAAATACGGTTACAGCCTTTAATTTCAGCCTGCAAGTGTATGACTAAGTTGAATAAAACTGTGGTCTACCCTGTGATTCAAACAAGTCATCATGAACATTTGCTGCACTAGACCCATAACATGCCCTTCTCACATAGAAAATTAAGGTAATACTTCATACTCCCAGCATTTATTTACCACAAAGCATTGCACTATGGAAGAACATTGTGAGAACGAAGCTATGAGTGTTTATAAAGCACTTGGAGATTCTTGGATAAGCAATATTATAATTAAAAATTACTCTAAACTAGTGGGAGGCATTTTCCATCCTTCCCTAACAGAGCTTATACCCCCACGCACAGCACCACTGCTACAACACTCCACACTTCCAAGGAGCCTATGGGACAGAATCCAAATTAATTCCAAAGTTCAACCCTGCCTGACATTACAAATCTGAGCCTACCACAGATGAGGAAATTCAGCTTTTTTTATTGAACTACAGCTGAGACACACTAAATCTGAAGCTCTCAGCCTCATTTAGCTCTGGAGCCATATGTAACCCTTCAGTGCGCTTAAGAAGTATTGCTACCTTAACTTCTTACAATTTTAAACAACCAATACTTGAAGAATATCATGACTAGGTAGAAAGAAAGGTTACCAAGACATACAAATAAACACTTGTGAACACCTGTTCACAGGATTTTTATTATCATCTGGCTTTTTTATTACTTGTGAGACAAGTTAAAAAAGCCCAGCAAGCTTTACTGAAACAACTCATGTACACAGCAACCTTTTCATGCAACAGAAGGGATATATTTCACATTTTAAAGCCCTCTACATCTGAAACTCTACAAACACATTGTAATGGTCTCCATACTGAAAGAAAAATGGCTATAAGTAAGTACTGACATCAAGAATTTATTGTACAGCTATCCAGATGTATAGTATCTTTTACCCTAAAAAGACTAAAACTCTGTTTAAAATGAGACTCTTCATACTGAATATGGGAGGACAATGATAACCATAAAAATAACAGTTAAGCACATCAGCTATTGCATAATTTGGTAGCATCAAAAGTTATCCCTAACTTGCCTTTATCATCAAAGGAGGCATCTAAAAAACATCACCTTCAGGGATCATCTTGATGAAGACGTCACCAGCAACTGTGGAAATGACTGGGGACCTAAATTAATTTTCCACACTTTTACTAGAAGCCTGAAGCCAGAGCAGTAAGTTGACAAAATTATAATACCCAGGAAGTGATGGTTACATATGCCACACCACATTTATTCAACCGCATTGGGTATCTCATTATGAAGCATCCTTCAACAGCCATCTAAATAGAAAAGCCAAATAGCAAAAGTATAGCAATTGTTTTAGAGTAAGTAAAAGTTTGAAGATAGTGGATTTACAAATAACATGTTCCTTCTTTTGCCATGTAAATAGACAATGCAGTTAGCAAAGATACAGCAATTGTTTTTTAAATAGGTAAAAGCTTGAACATATTATTTATATATATATACACACAAGTTCACAGAACAGGTTGTGCTGGAAAGGACCTTTTGAGGACATCTTGTCCACCCCCCTTGCTGTGGGCAGAAGCATCTTTCAGTAGATCAGATTGCTCAATAGATTTCCCTATTTAAAGCATTAAATTCTGTTCTAGCCTTGACTGGGCCTCTCATGTTTTCAGAGCATATTATTGCTGCCAGTGGTTGCATAAGAGAATTACAGAGATTTTTAGAAATGCCACCAAAAGTAAAACACATAATCCTGGGAGCAAGATAGAAATTCTATTATCTGCAACTTTTCCCAGATACATTATTTTTCACAATCTGGAATTATGCTTAATTTTAAGATGTTCCCTCTAAAGGGAAAATCCATATTAAAAAATCATTATGCGTTTGTACAATTTCAATTATCTATAAATACACAACTCACTTTCTACAATGTCTGGCAGATAAAAACCAGACAATATGCAAGGAGCCTGGTGCATTTGGGAAGTTCTTCCATCTTCAGCTAAAACAGAAGAGCTCAGTTAGGCTCCAAACACAGTTCTGCTGTGAATCGAACGCAGGCCCTCTAGCAGCGAGATTATGTGATTATTTCTGGATGCCGCAGTCATGCGGTTGCACAGCAAAGCTTTTGTCGGAAGCATGACACAATCCCATTGCACTCAAGCTGCTGGCAGCAACTTGCAGCTTTGCATTTTCCCAAAACACACCCACAGTGACAGTAAAGAAACACCAGGTTTTCAGTGCTATGGTCTCAACTAGTCAGTTTATATTCCTTGTTGCAGTAAATCTAAAGGCTATGGTCTCAGCTAGTCAGTTTATAGTCCTTGTTGCAGTAAATCTAAAGGCTTGTTTCTCTCCTTTTTTTTAACTGTGTTTCACTTCAGGTGCACATTCACTGGGCCCCATGAAATCACAGAGTATTAATTTCCATTCCCCCCAAGCCAGCCCTGCTTGAGGAAGCCTCGCTAAAGACTGCAGAGTAAGGAATTGTAAGTTTTGGCTGGTATTTACCCTCACAATATCTTTCCCTCAGGTACAAACAATTCACAATAGCCAAACTGCATAACACTATAGCAAACGATACCCAGTACATGATTACCTACCGGGTAAGGCATCTGTTTGGATACTGTACATACTCAGTGTTAACCCTTCAAAGACAGGTATGTTTCTCAAACATGACCATACAGTCCTTCACTGTAGTTTTCAGAAAAACACCAGACCTGCTAAAAATACTTCACTGTATTACATCTTGAACAACTCACTTGTTTAGCTTTATTTAACTACTTATGTCTCTCAAATTGCCTTAAACCCAGAATATTTATGCGTGTACTTAGAAACAAGGAAACAATTAAAGCACCTACAGAATCCTAAACATTAGGTCTGACAACTTCTATACAAACTGACTACAAAATTAAGCATGTCAGATTCTAAATGAAACAATATATTTATAATAGAACTGCTGTGGAAATGCACATGACTCATCACTTGTTTTGTTTTACCCATAAATACTACATATTGTTGGGCACACGGAATACTAGGAAATACATGATTCAGTTACCTGACTTTAGGACGTTTGGCATTTGGCCATCAAAACCAAATTGTGTATAATTCAGTACTCACATGATATACTTTTGCAGCACTTCATTTTCTTTCTGAAAGCTTATAGAAGAAACGCTTCACAAGTAAAACCAATTCCCATATAGTAAAGTTTAGCAAAAAGCTATCAAATACAAAAGCCTTATAATACAAGTCACAGAAACCTACAGCCACTGTAGAAGTACTCCAGAATACCTGGAAAAGGATTCTATAATGGAGAAACTTCTACTCACTTAACAACCTCAGGAGGAGCCAGTAAGGCTCTTGGCTGGAAGTGAAGTCAGAAGTAATTTACAAACAGCAATTCCAAAATGGTGCACACTTCAGCCTTTGCAAATTCCTGTAATAAAAATGCAAGTTATATTGGCAAAAGAAATGTTCTTTGCCCTGCTTCTGTAAGCAGACTGAAAGCCGTATGCTACACCAACACAACGTTCCCCCAAAACCCACGCCATACTCCTTAGATTTTTCTGCTGTCTGTTAAAGCAGCAAGGTGTGCGATTCTATCCCACCACAGTCAACATCCCCAGAACATTAAGGCTCTGCTGATATACCTGGCTGAACTCAGCATATACCTGCATGAAGCAGCTCAGAATAGCATACAGGGGGTGAGGCAGAGTTGAATGCACACTCAACTACAGCTGAATGCATGAGCAGCAATTTGTTTTTTTTTCTTGGGAACACACTAAATGAGTGAGGCTGTAATGAGCTCTGATCTAACTGGTTAATGATTTTAAAACCCACCGAACTCCAAATGAAGAGCATCTGCATAATGAAAGCTTGAAAAAAGTACTCTGCACTTCAGGTATCTCCAGGTCTGAGCTGCAAGAAAAAGCATAGCTACCCAATTCACACAAATAACAGCACACAACCATTAAGCATCTTGCTCGTGATCAGACAGCACCATTACTAGCTACAACAGGGAACACTGAGAGCTCACAGCTTAGCTGAAGCTTCTAGGAGTTGTGCTAAAAATGAATAGGCGGATGACATAAAACACAGCTCTAAGTCTCAAGCTGGACAGCCAAGACTAGTGTGTGTTCTTGTATCTTTGTACAGCATCTATAAACCCTTCTGTAATTAGAAATTAGAAACCACTATGTTATTAGAAATTCCGCTGTATGGCACAGACACACACCCCACCTTTTAAAACCTTTATAAAGTTACAAATATGGCAAAAGATGCATCTTATTTAACTGTATCAATGCATCATTAAATGCAAAGGTTCCCCTCCCATTTTTAGGAAGGATTGTTTTCTTAAGTCTAAAAAGTTTCAGATACTTTGCAACTGATTCACACATTATCTTAATTCTTATACCTTTTAATCTTTTTCTCCCACAATAATTCTATGAACAAACTAAAGCTTCTTTATATCAGTTCTTGACACTTGCTGTTTGTAAAAAACCTTTCTTGAGGTACCAAAGTTTCAGTATTTACTGCACATTACAAAGGCTTTCAATTTAGAGTAAAATATCCAAGCCTGTTGAAGTATTTCACAACTAGTTCTGAACTGAAGTACAAATCTGAAGACAGAGTCTCTCAGGCAGGTCGCCATTCAGACTCAAGCAGGTCGCCATTCAGACTCAAGCAAAACCCTTCAAGATACGGAGAACTAATGCTGACTGATGCCATAAATACCATTTTCAAAGAGAAAGACCCAGAGAAGGCGAGACAATCTTCCTAATTCACAGCAAACATTTAAATTGTGTGTGCTGTTAGATCAGCAAAACAGTCCAAATCTGAATGAAAGCATCAAAAGACCCATTTGGGACTATGCTGAAGTATTACCTGTGTGAGGCACCTAATATGAACATGGGGATTTTTGCCCTAAGAGTATTTGCCACTAAAAAAATTCCAATTCAGGATCCATGTGCATAAAACAGTACTTTGAATACTGAATTTCATGGTGGCTATTTTGTCAGGGCTGGCTATTAACATTCTACCCACCATCCTAAGGAGCTCTCATTACACACACCCCTCATAAAAAAATAATTACAGCATTAATAAACTTGCCAGAGATTACAGATTGCAAAGTGACTTCTTCATCAGTATGTAGAAGGTATTGACAGTAAACAGCAAAAACACAAGAAAAATGTTTATGGTATTGTTTAGCTATTATGGACTCATTCAATGAGTAGATTTGTTCACTGTAACTCTCATGGTTAATCAGAGCCTTTGGAACTGCCCTGTGTGATAGTCAGTATCATACTGTATAGAACTAAAGCAATACAGAAGGTGCACTTCAGATTTCCTTTTCTCACTTTCGATATTTTTTCTTGACTCTGCTTCTGACCAATTCAGTTTTTTAATTCCTGGACTTCATGACTATAGAATCTGAGTTTACATCTTGTAAATACGCAATTTTAACTTCAGCGTACATTTCTAATTATGCTGATATGGAGCAATATGGTACCATAACTCCCTCAAGTAAAAACTGATGAAGCTGCATCTGGTTCATTTTAAAGGGAACTTGAAGACAGCACTAAAATGCATTGAATATCTTATTTATCTCAGGAGGTGTTAAAATATGAGTGATGAAGATGATCTCCATTAAACATCTATCTGATGGTCTGGTAATATTATTAATGTAGAGTCTGTTCACCAACTTTAACTTTTAATTTTTCCCCCATATTAAAGCAGAAGCTCTCACACATCTCTATTTATAGTTTAATGCATCTGCTTAGCCATGCAGAAAGACAGTTCCGTAGTCAGATTATATCAACTTGCACACGAGAGACAGTCTGTAATTAATAATATCCTCCACTGACAAATTAATACTGAATTCTCCCATTCTGTAACTCTCACTCTGTAAATCCGGGTTACACAGACACGATATTCCAAAGACACAAATTTCCAAATCCTCAAATACAGTCTCTCCACTGGTTTATCTGTTCAGCTGAGCACAGGAACAGTCTGACAGTCACAGTGGCACAGGCTCGTTACGCAAACCCTTTCCAAAAAACAGCAGCAGATACCACTAGCATCAAGCAGCCCATTTCCATAGCTGATCTAAAGAAACCACACAGCCCTGCTTTGTTTCTTTTCCAGAGAGGTCTGAACTTAGTTTAAAAACCATTCTTGCACCTTCAACACCACCAGCCTGATCAGAATTGGGCTGGAGAGCACACAAGCTATCACATACTGGTTTCTACCATGTGTATCCTAACCAGCCACACCAACCTCTTAAAGCTGCTTAAGCATCCTTTACCTTGAAAGCCACTTGCTAAATCCACACCTCTGAGGAGCAGACTAGGTCCCTTTAAAAGGGTCTCCCCATTTAAAACAGGCATTTTTAGAAACTTTTTAACACTTCAATTGCACATAACTTCCTTAGCTAAAAAGTCAGTAACAGTTTCTTAAAGTCACTTCACATGCTGCCTACCACGGACTAGAGAACCACAAATGGCAAGGGGAGACTTGAGACAAAAAGCAGACTCCCATAAGATTTGCAATGTGCGTGTTTTGTTTTGTTGGAGAAGTTGTTGTTTGGTTAGTTAAAACCAAAACAAACAACAAAAAGAACCCTGAACCACAAACCTATAAAATAAATTCATCAGAAGACACACAGACACTGCTAAGCAAAAAGCAAGAACAACATAAGATACTCCTCAGCAAAGTTTTCATTATTCATTTCTTCCAGTCCCACCACTTTTGTGCAAGTCATGTGAGACAACTTTGGGATTGTATTTTGGGTTTTATACTATTTTCCTCTTGCTTCTAAAGTTATAAAGCTGAAGACACTTTATGTCGATGCTCATCCTCTGCGCAGCAAGGGTACCTCAGGTGTGTATTAATCTGCTGCAGATTCAGCTTATTGGTGCTGTACTCTAAAATGGCTGGAAGAGGTTCAGTCAACAGTCTGATCCACACATTCAGTCTTACTTGGTTAAGCAGAGGTTGCTCTCTGACCATTCTTACTCAGATTCAACTTCCCTGCAGGCAGTTACTGTCTTGAAGGACTTGTTCAGAAAAAGATATTCTCAACTTGTATTCTGTACAGAAGCCATGTATTAATGCTTGCTTCAATAGGAGGAATGTGGAGATTCAACCATCTGCAACACTCAGTTTCAGAGTTCTGTATGTATTTTAAAGACTCACCTTATTATGACTACTTTCATAAGTTAATACAAGACAATTAAACACCAAATTTGGAAGACTTTATGCACCATCTGAAAACACGTTACTATGAATCTGGACAGATTCAATTTTGGAGTGAACCATGCTGTTTATTGCCAACATTGAAGTAAAAGCACAACAATTACATTAACAATTTTGCAATCAGTTGGCATATAGTTAATTCCCAGGATTTTTAATTAAAGTGGATTTGGAACAGAAGTCTTTAATCAAAAGTATCAAGTACCTGATGGACAAACTAACCAATTTCAGGAAGGTTTCCTTATAATGGACATTAAAGATTAAGTACAAGCTTTTACTTTTTTAATTGCATCTTTGCACGTTTTTTCTTCCACAGAACTGTAAAACCCTAAAGATGACAAACTAAAAGATGACAGGACATCTTTCTAAATAAACTTTGTCAGGATGCTTTTTCATTGTTAAATTCTGCTTAGCTAATGACAACCTACTCTCTCCCATTTCTTCCTTGAGCCGTTACCATAATAAAACATTTGGAGCCAAGGAAACCTATCTGCTAACACATGGACAAGTAGTATCTCTGACAGCCTAATTTTCATCAAGGACAGGAGAAGAAATGATATTTTGCTAACACCACATATATCACAAATGAGATCAGCCTGTGTTTTTCATTATTTTACGTGGATTACATTTGGAAAGGGAAACCTACTGCTGCATTAATACAGCTCATGGTGCATCAGCATCATTCGTAATTGTATGAGTTTGAAGGCAGAAAGAAGCACATAAGGGAAAAGGATTTCTTAGGGGAAATCACAAAATGAGTGGAGAATGAGTCAAACTGATGAACTCAGATTTGTAACTTTCTTCTCTTTCATAGGCAAGAGAAGCAATAAAAGCCTGCTAAAGCTGCTGCGAGGATAAATGTGTTTTAAAAAGCCCAAACACCTTTAAATCCCCCTAAGGAACCACAGACAACAGAAATTCATATTGCTCAGTTTAGTGCAACATGAGGATCATCCTTCAAAAGCCTATTGTTGTGGTTTAGACCCAGGACACCTATTCACACGCAGAAGGCTAAATAAGGCATGGTTGGGGTCACTTCCATCATCTTTCCCTGCAGCGGACACTGAAGAACATACTGCACATTTACGCAAATTCCTTATGCCTCCCATCTGGGGACGAAAGAGGGGTAATTATAAGAGAAAGCAACAACTATAGAAAATAAGATGTATTCAAGTGGAACAAACGTAAAACAAACAAACAAAAAAAAGCTTCAACTTCTAATGAACATATTTCCTGTTCTCTCAGAACCCCTGCATTTACATTAGCTTAAGCGGTCTGGTCTTTTCAATCTACAGCTTGACAAGAGCCTTGCTTTAGAGGCTGACATGCAGCTAAATGCCACCCCCAGAAAAAAACAAATGTACCAGGATGGTAAATGCCATTAAAGTAAAGTAGAAGGATGAGACAGATGGAACAGGAAATGTTTCTAAACAATTTGGTACCAAAACTGGCTAAGTGAAATTTTCCATTCTTTAAGCCACCGTTTTGAGTTCTTCCTTATGCATCTCATTCCTTTCTTTCACAACACAGCAGTTCTTCTAGATGAGCAGAATACAACAGGTTAAGAAAAAAACTGAATATCAACCACACCTGTGTTCAACTTTGTATCCTGAGAAAGTTCTCAATATAAAGTTAATATACATATATAAATATGTACATTTGGTCCTATTTAGAATTTCTATTAGGCCAGTAGTAAGTTCGTACTACTGGTTTGAAATTATCCTTATGGCAGTATCACGAGACTCAATCAATTTTTTTAAACAAATGCACTATAGACTTGCATTTCCAAAGTTATAATTACATGAAACACTGACAGCTTTTATGACTGACATGGCAGTCAGGCTTCATCTAAAATCCCGATTTCTCCTAGGAGTTATGGACATGCAAATTGTTTTACTCTTTCGATTCCATACATTAATCTGGAATTATGTGAACTAGGCATAGTGAATCTGTGACAGTCACTTGCACATTCAAAATGTGAACGTTCAAAGTTTTATCTTACAAGACACACTGCAAAGTAGAGCAACGTGCTCCTCTCACTGAGTTCTATATTCTGCTGTTTAATAATCTTACATAATTACCAGACTTTTAGAGTCTGTAACTTTTTCCTAAAGTGTGTTTTTCAGCTAGGAAAGGCTGACAGATTTTTTCCTGTGTGCGCTCCCACTGAATAGCATGTCAAATATGCCATTTGAGATCTTGAATTTTTAGCCTTACAGTTTAAATTATTAGCCTTCAAAAGCCTGCATGTGGATTTATAAGTGCTGTCTGAAGAATTCACTTGAGCAGCTTTAAAATACTCAGAAGGAGACAGCACAACATCTGTCCATGACAAGCTGCTGAAAACCAGGCAGCAAGCCAAGCACTCCCTCAAGTTCCAGCCCAGCAAAATCAGACAATCTTAAACAGCTGTAAACAGTAAAGCAACAACAGCTTTTAACATTAAATCAAAGAAATAAAAGCTTGCAATAAGCATACAGCAGCTCCTTGAAACTTACCAAAGAAATGAGGCACAACTTATTTAGTCCGTATCAACATATTACAGCTTATTACTATTTTACTGATGAAGACATAATTGTGTCTTTTAAAGCTGCATGAGACTTAAAACATGGGCACGGCTTCATTGCTTTGCAAAACTAAATTGATCATCCTCTTAGGAGTTCACTAAGCAAATTCACAGGAGAACAAAACAGGCAGAGTAAACCTGTAAAATCAAAAAAAGAACAACCCATGTAAGACTTTAGGATGCTTTTGTCCATTAGGTTCATATCCTGAACCTTTCCAGAGATTTCAACTGTCTTCTGGGGGTTTGTTTTGCTTTTAAGCAAACAAGAATAAAAACAATATTACAACAATGAAAACTACAGAGCAGATAGAGTCAAAAAGCTTGTAGGGTCCAAGATAAGCAGAGGGAGACGTGAAAAAGAAAGGTAAAGGAGATTCTGAAAGGAGTTTTGTAAATAGAAATTCTAAAAGATGTTTAACTCCTGGTGAGAGTATAAGGAAAAGAAAATAACAATAAAAAAAGCGCTTGGTTTTATTACTTAAAGCCAGAGTGCTTCAAGAGAAGAATGAAAGCATCATTTCTTTCAATATCAAAATGACTCAAAAGGCTTTTTCTAACAACAAGTAAATATTTTTAACATGTTGCACTAAAAATAAAATCTCAAACCATTAACTGTTGAGCTGCAAAATACCTTGAGCAAAATTTTGCCTGAACATACACAGTCCCTCGAAACAGGGTTCACTGATCAGACTTTTTCTTTTACATAATAGATTTTAACTGCGTTTTTCTGCCTTCTGCCAGAACACTGCCAATTCAAACAATATCAAACTCAAGGAAAAAAAAAAAAATGAATTCACACAATTCTCCAACTGCTGTCTTTACTGTGTGGTATCATATGTCAGGCTGCACAACAGCTGAAGGATAATACATGAGGAAAAAAAAAAAATCAGAGTAAGGCTGTAGGCTACCTTGGGGGTGCCAAAGGGCACTTGACTCCCCTGCGCCGCAGACCTGCATGTCAGATGCACTGGCTGGAGTTAGACAAGGTTTCAGAGGAACAGATATTGTAGCTCAGCCAAATGCAGAAGCCATCTGTGTGAGCCTGATATTCAAAGCGCCTGACACAGGAAGTCTGCAAAATATGCAAACCTGACTCTGCGGAAGAAGCTCAGCGCCCTGAGATCTGAGAAGTGAGGATGGATCTGAAGGAGACCCCTGCAAGGCTGGGCTGTTGACAAGCGCAGCTGAACAGGTCTGGCAACATTAATTACAACCACTGTGTAAAATAAAGCATTTCTCAGATACACATCTTGACATCCTGTTTATTTCCCGGTGCTTTCAAAGCACTGACAGAGCCCTGTACCATTACTGTAGGAGGCTGCTACTGCAGTAACAGGGTGAAGTGAGGTGGTTAAACCAGAGCTTCTAAAACACAAATGCCTAGTGACAGGCAACATGCTCAGGATGAACCCGCAAACAGTAACTACCTTCCCTGTCATTCTAAAACAAGTCAAGCATAATCTTCCAAAAATTGTGTGAGCCCACCAACTTTATTTGTTCTTTATGTTATTGTCACATTTATTTTTTAAGATTGGGTGGTATTTAAAAGGCTGCTCCACAATTGTTCTAAATATCCCTCCTTGGCTTTATTTTGGCCATAAAAGGGACAGTTTGTTATTGAAAACTTTATAATTTAACTAGTTTCCATTAAAAATACAACAGAAAAAGCTTATCCAAGCTGACCGACAACTTGGACGAAAGTAGAACTGCTAGTAGCAGAGGGCCACAGGAGTGTTGGGAGGGAAGTAAACAATGATTTCACCTTAAAAATAAGGATCATCTAACGATTGCCATGGAGTGAAGTGCTGGAGAATACTCTTCTGAACATCATTCACCTTCAAGACAAATTATTTTAGTTGGAGTGCCATAGGAAACAACAGTCCTGAAGTGTCACAGTAAAAGTAAAACCAGCAGCCACATCTTTCCTCCTAATAGAGCAGATACTGACAAACTAGTTGTAGTGCAGACCTGTGAAGATCAATGGAAAACATCTATTGTGTACCTTCTACTGACCTGAGAACCACGCCTATACCGATGCCAAGAATCGTCATTTAAGTCACAACAGGCCGTGTTCCATCCTGCTCAGAAAAAATACACATCAGCATCTTAAGTCTTAAAGACTTAATGAAAATAAACCAGAATTCATACTACAAACTTCTTTGGCAAAATAGTATTTAAGTAGCACATCTTCCCCTAATGGCAACTACAGAAAATGTGATATTTCAACTGTACTTAAAATGTACAAGTGACAGTTTTCTTTTATAGAAGCACAGAATTGTTTAGATTGGAAAAAGACCTTTAAGATCATTGTGTCCAACTGCAGATGCCTCAGACCTTGGACTGGATCTTCCAGTGGCTGATAGCAGGTTTAGATGAGAACACATCAAAGCATTTGCAGACTCAACTTTCATGATGTAAATGCCTATTTACTTTCTGCCAGCCATCCCCATGTACACAGCATCAACAGACAGCTATCATCACATGCAGTCACTTCCAACACAGCACAGCCAAACAGCTCAGTGGTTTTCTTTAAGCCAAGCACCTCTGCTAGCAAAAGATAATTCACAGTATTCTTACTTGATCCACCGCCTACTTGTCTCTTTTCACCCAGCTGAGACTCAGATGACACAGCTGATGCACTCAGATTAATTATCATACAACATATCATTTATACTTCCATAAACTCAAGACATCTGGACAGCTACTCCTCACTCCCATAACCTCAGGCTCTCCTGGGTCTCTGTCTGAGCTGCAGCACTTGTATACCTCTGCCTGCTTTTACACTTGCCTTTACTGAAACGAGATAAAGAGAGACTATTGTTTTCCAGCAGTAGTTAACAGACTCCTGAAGTTAAGAAACAGGGGACTTAAAGCTGCACCTAAGGCTACCAAACCAGCCTGGAGACAGCAGGGTAGCATCCTTGTGAGGTTGTGTGCTGCTGTGATGCTCAACTGCTCAAGCATGTGTGAGGATCACAGGAGAAGATGTATGCCCCACAAAAGTCTTTTTATCAAAAAAAAAAAGTAAAATCTGAGAATATTTTATCTAACATTTCACTTTTTTTTTACACATCTAAAATTACATTAAATATGTTTTTATAGGATTAAATAATTTAACACCATCCCAAAGCAATAATTGAAAAACTCCACAAAACCAGTAATTATCACAAATGATTCATCCAAGATTAGAAAAGGGGACATTTCCTACAAACCATCGTGCAGCTGATTTTAGAATTTATGTATTAGGTTGCAGGGACAGGTGTCAGGAGTGGCCAAAATACATTTGGAAGACAAATTTCTCAATTAAATGGATACAGGTGTGTCCCACAATAAGTAGGGATAAGGGTACTCAGAATAAACAGTCTGCAATGGCCACAAAGAGCTAACCTTGCCTTGCTATCCCTTCCATGTGTTTAGCCATTACAAGCAAAATGCTGATGGTTAACTTATGACTTGTATATTTATCAATTACAAGACTGAAATTCTTGTCTTCATCTGAAACATGATGATGAACAACTATCACCATCTATCATCATCTCCCAGCCTGCAAAACTTGGTACAAATCAACATATATTGGTAATACTGCAAAGCAGTTAGTTTGTTTTAAATGGCATTGAACAGTACCATTTGGACAGTTGCGGCTTCTAGGAACTACCATAATCATTATATCTTAGTGCTGGAATTACTAGTGTGATACAAGATGCTACATAATCTTACTGTTTCAAAGAAAAAACAAAACCAAAATAAAACAAAAAAACCCAACAGAACAAAACTTCTTAAATATTTGTAGCTAGACCAGGGGAGATAAGAAGGGCTAATATGAAGTTCCTACTCAGACACCCGAGTTTCACAAGGGGGTTTGTGTTTATTTAAGTAAAAGGAAATACACAAAACAAGCAAGGTCTCTTACTCAAAGGATCAGCCAGCAACTGCAGCATCCCCTTTGCCCTGGACATCACTCAGGTGATGTTTCATAACTCACAGTATGAAAACAGGGAATAAATTCCCTCTCCCAGCTAACAATACTTGTCTCATCTCTGCACTTTCACTCATCTCTCACCTCTCCAGCACATCCTTTTCTTTCCCAACCTACTGTCCACCTTGGGGCAGTTGTACATTGCTCTGAACTCCCTGAATATTTGGAGAGAGAATTAGCTTTAGGATTTTCACTTGTAAACAAGAGACCAAGATGTGCCTGGCATGCTCATTAATCCCATAGGCAGGTTAGCTACAGCAAAGGTTTTGTATGACTACACAGCAGGAGAGAAAAACCCCACCAGGAGTTCCCACCAGGCAGCAGCAGGGAGGAAAGCAAATGGCACAGCCTGGGTATGACTGCCCAGCTGCAAGCACCGACCTTTCAATATTAAACAAAACCTCCTATGTATGCTGGAGTTAGGTGTGGTGTGTGGCTCAGGGAGGAAAACAGAGAAAAAGAAAATAGCTATGACCACTACAATAGGGAAGAGGGAATGGAAAACAGTACCGCATAAATAGACATGGTCACAGTAACCAGTCAGGGTACAGCTTTGAGCAACCATATGAATCTAAATGAAAAGGTTAAAGTCTTTTTGTATAGTCAATGGAAGTTCTGGATAAAGAGAAAAATACAACAGCAGTCTGATCAAAGTGTTTGCTATCCGTGGATGTACAGGAAGGCTGTATCATACTGATGCTATGCCAAAAGCATTTCCAAAAGAAGAGACAGATCACAGGCGAACTCTATTCAGTCTGAAATGGCATAGTAGAGAGAACTAAGGGGAAAAATCAGGATGGTAGGACTGTTCAAGGAAAGATCAAGAAACACAGTAAGCAAGAGCTAAGGCAGAAAAACACTGCAAGGTACTAGACACGTGTTGAAACTGAAATGCTCAAGAAACATTTGTCAGTACAGTGAGTTTGTTTACTCTTCCTCTTCCCAGGACAGAAAAAGCTACAGGCAATGGACAAATAAAGCAAGGACATCCTCTTCCTTTCTAGGTCATCTCCAGCATTCACATTTAGCACAGTACCCCCCTTGTAGCTACACAACACTTCCAGACTCATCTCCTCAAATCTAAGCTCCAGATCTTTCTCAAAGTGGCACAGCTGCTTACATCACCTCTTTGTTCATGGCACGCACACCTGCAGAAAACCCACCAGCAGACAGCAGAGGTGGACCTTGCATCAACCTCCCTGGGCCAGTCAAACCTTGGATGGGAAAGGGCTGGCTGCCACCTCTACTGCCTCTCCCAGCAGCAAAAGGCTCGGGGCAGGCACCATGCTCCCCTGCAGAGCAGGCTCTCTGTAATATTAAGAGGGGTTTGGGGGGGGTTTCTTGTTCTTGGGGTTTTTTTAGTACAGTGAAATTTCCTCCTTATAGCTGGGTGCAGTGTGCCAAGTTTATTTTTGAAATGCCTTTAGGGCTAAATCTCAGAAAATAGTTTTGCAGATAAGAATATCACTAGCTCCTTAAAGGTGCATATGAGAAGCCACATAGTATTGGGAGGCACAAACAGAAAATCACAGAAGATAACATTATCTTGGTAGAGTAATTGGACTGCTCAAGAAGACTAACACTACAGAGCACCCACCACACTATCTGCTGGCATTAAGGGAGTTTCAGGAATATTTCCATTATAATACTTAAGTTTTCAATTTATCACAACTCTCCAGAGCAGCTTGCAAATCAATACATTGCAGGCAACATCTCTCAGGGTAAGCAATCCTCTCTGCTCCCCCAAAATAAAAGGTTTAAACAGGAGGAGTTCAGTTATGTTAAAGCAAGTGAAAGAAAAAATTACCTATTCTCACAAAGAAAACTAACTCTTGAAATGTAAAACAATTCCAAGCAGTTCTAGCAGTAGTAACTCTGAACTCTGAGAGATGAAGTCTGGCACGTTAATATCCACATGTAGAAAGGCGAAGAGACAAGCAAATTGTTCCACAAATGTGTCTAGCTTATTGCTCTCTATGATTTTATGACAGCTTACTGTAACTGTATGCTTTTAAAAAGCACAGAGCAGAAGTTACTGTGAAGCTGAGCTTTATTTTACAGGAGTAATCACATTATTTTGCAACTTTCATAGTCACATTGCACCTAACAAGGGAAAACCTGCCTGGCATTTGGACTTCACCAAACCACATTTCAAGGTTCACTTTTAGGGTACTGTTTCTGTTAAACATTCAAACATTCCAGTTTCCTTGCAGATATATTTCCACGAAATACAAACTCTTTACACAATAACACAGGTTTTGTCACAATAAAGAAAAAAAAAAAATCAACATGTATCAGAATGAGAATGAACTCTTGAATCTACCTCTGATAAAGGAAAGAAGAGCAGAAGATGCAACACACTAAACAAAGGTTTTCAACAGAGATGACCTGGGAAACTGTTAATTTTGGAGGGTCAACTTCTGATGTCTTTAAAAGGACTTGATTTGAAAGAAAGATGAACACTTACATCTAGAAAATAGGATCTTTGAGACAAAGTCAGGCAGGTAATATATTAGTGTACCTGAATTTTCAGTCATTTGTTGTCTCCTTGTTTATTCAATGGACCAAATGTTTCTTTTCCAGACCCCCTCACGGCTAGTTATAAAAAGCATAAAAGCGAGCATTCAGAAATCTTGTCATGTCCTGATAAAAGTGACCATTGCCACATTTCAGAAAGACAAGGACAAGGAAGAAAGACTTGCAAGCCATTCACCATATTGTCTTAGAATGATTCTAAACATTATTTTATTAATTACTTACAACAGAACCATAATTCTATTTTTCTTTTTCCTAGGGTCATAATAATATCAGGGACTTTCAAATGCGTGTTGAGTCTGCCAACTTTTACCAGCTGCTTCCTAAAATGAGGGTCAGTTTTTTGTGCATGCCTCTTATTCAATATGCAAAACACTGCACACATTAAACCATAAAGCACTCTCAGATGTAATGGAAAAGATCATATGGTGCACCATTATTTCAAAGAGATTTCAAGGAACATAACCACTGAAATTAGTTACAGCAAAGCTTCATGTTGTTCACAGGATTCATAATGAAATATGAAAAAGAAATTCCAAGGCAAAAAGCTTTTCTTACCAAAGAGCTTTTTCTTATCAAGTAACACACAAGATCTTAGAGAGAATTCTTTGATCAGTCAACCCACAGAGGAGGGTGTTAGATTGCCAACCAATTTAGAAGAGCAACTACTGAGCAAGACTGGGTTAAGGGAAGCAGGTTACAGTTTCAGCTCAGCTTTGAACAAGTCCTTTCTCCTCCATTTCAATTTTCCACTGGAGATTAGGTTTATCTTCACCTGTAGATATGAAAACTCCTGAGAGGAGACATAATGCATAAGCTCTAATCAATAAGATGCAATTTAAAACTTAATTCCTCCAAAGTACATTAAGAAAGCACAGAAAGGGGATTCAGTTCTTCAAATCTAATTGCATGCATTTATACTCTAAACTCAAGTCTCAAGATACAAACCAGAATTTTACAGGAAGACTGCTGACTGCTGTTTTACCCAACAAGCAGAGTCTACTAAATCAGACCACTAAGGAAAGAGAAGAATAAAGAACTACTTCATTCTTCCTTGAAGCACACACAAAACCAATTAAACCAGCAGGCTAACATCAATCCTGAGAAAGGCCATTCAATTTCAGGTAGTTTGTGAACCTCCTTATTTCTACTGAAGACTCCCCTTTAAAATGAGGTAGGTTATACAGTCATTTCTCTTGAAAAAGAGAAATTTTCCTTTAACAAAAAGATGAGCAGTTAACATGGAAGGCAAAACCAGAATAAGATGCAGAGGAAGACACAACTGAACCACACCTGACTTGCCCAAGACCTAAAGTGCAAAGAAAAGCACGAGGGAACACCTCACATGATCTTCTCCCAACCATCAGAATTTAAATGCCTGTAAGAGTAAGAAAAAAAGGTGGAAAGGCAGAAAAATACTCAAACAAGCCAGAGGAAATACTCAAAAGTATGTGATTACTGATCAATCAGATCAAAGTTTAAATACTGTTACAACTATAATGTGATCCAATTTAACTTCAGACATTGTTCCTTGGAGTCCTCATTAACAACTACATTGACTACAAATGAATGAAAGATAGGAAGATTACAGGTAAAAACACTACACCCCAGCATATGAATTCCCTTTCAGGTCACACAACTCCTATGTCTGCTTGAGACTGGACAAGAGCTTCTTTATTAACTTTCTGGGCATATCCAACAGCTTCAAGATTCCAAAAGTGGTTTTTATTCCATCTGTTGTGTTGTACTTTTTCTGCAGCATTAAAGTATTAGAAGTATTAGCCAACTGGGCAAATTTTTCCAGGGTGGGTAGATTCTTTGGTTGGTTGTTTTGTGTGGTATATGCTTTGGGGTTTTGGGATGGTTTGGGTTTTTATTTGTGGGGGAGAAGGAAGGTGTTTGGGCTTGGTTGCTTCAGGTTTTTTTGGTCACAGATATGTTGTTTCTTAATACTAAAAAACCCCAAAATATATGAAGAGCTGAAGCCAGAATGAAAGAAAAAACCCTTATGCTGATGCAGTTATACTAATGATATCCAAGTCTGCAATATACATGGGACTATGTTAGTGCTTCACTGGAGGCAACTCCACAATTAAAATATTTGTCTTCTGTGCCTCAGTCTTACAGAGCACATTTTCCCAAAACAGCTCCAGCTGATGAAGCTTTATGATATTCATGCTATACAGAAAGCCGAGAAAAAGGTACTCACTGTAAGTCATGATAAATCCAATACAGAATCTGACATAACAAATCATCTCACAGACCATCATTTTGTACTGAAACCATTCCAAAATTATAATAATCATGAAAGTACAAAGTGCTTATAATAGTCAAAGCTGGAATAAATATATATAATTCCTCTTGCTGCAAAGCTGTTTATTCAGTTACTTGTAATGTGCATCATTCAAACTTCCAACTTGGTGTTTCTTCAAACACCAAGTTCACTGTTTCTAAATGCAGTCTGCTTGTCTGAAATTTTTAACCAAGATACAAAAATCAATGTTATATAAAGCACTCCTTCCTGATACTGATGATGCATAATGAGTCACCACTTCAAAGCCTCCAACACACCACACAAGCCACATTCTTTTAAGTCACGAATAAAGCCTAAAGTGGTTTCTCCTGTCTTGTTTCTAACGAAGCATCCTCAGTTCCCAAAAGCAAACTGTAACATTGTCAGTCAGGAGCAAATAAGCTCTACAAGCACAAATGAAAGCTTATAAACAATAGATATATCTCCTTTAACTCAAAATGCAAGTATTTCCCAGACCTGTTATTTTTTAAGCGTTTAAAAAACGCTTAAAAAAACAAAACAAAACCAAACCAAAACCCCAAAACCAACAAAAAACTCAAGTCACCAGTGAAATGTTAATATTGTATCTATGTAAATTCTCTTTTCAGGATTTTTACAGTGAATTTGTCATGTGGTTCTATGAGCTGTAAGAGGGGAAAGAAAAAAATAAAGGGTCAGAGCATCTGAAAGGTTAAGCAAACATACAAGTTAGTGCCTGTTTTCTGGCTTATGGTGACTGATGTGCACACCCATACCCAGGGGCAAATGCCAGGCAATCAGAGGTAAGGATTCACTTAGAATTAAAGACAGTTAAGCTAAATAGAATAACTTCACCGCTGCCAGAATTACTAGACATCTGATGATGTGCAATAAGTTGCTGGTATTACTTAAGCCCAAAAAAATCAAAGAGTGTAAACCATCTTATTTGAACAGAATAAGAACTGCTCAGGAAACGATCATTCTTTCTTGGCTGGTGATGGGAGATACTCTCTCACTGAGTTTCAAGCACTTTATACACCCTATCCACATGAGCTGTACATACACTTGCACATGATGTTTACTAATGTCCAGTCAGACACGTTCTTCATTCCAGGCAACAAACACTGCAGATGTGGGCAATGAAGAGCCCAGCCCTAAGAGGCCACTGTTGCAACAGTCCTAGGCACTCACCCAGATTCGTATGATTTCTTGACTTTTTAAGTGACAAAATTTCTTTCCTTTTCTAAAAAAATCCGGTGTTTCTTGGAAGCCATACTGCCCATCTCAAAAGAAAAAAAATAACACTGAACAGTTTATATTCCAAGGCTTTTAACTATCTTAGTAACTTCCCTACTTAGGCTTCCCTAAAAATATGGACTCAGGAAACACACTGACAGAGTGGAAGTACTGTAGCATGGTGACATCTGAAAGTAGAGCACTCACAGCCTTACTTTTGAAGAACTCAAAAGTTCTACAACTACATTTCATCACAGGACAGCTGTAAATTAAATAGCTTATTAGCTAAAAACAAGGTTTGGAAAAATCTCCCAAGTAAACAGCCCACCTGAAGCAAACCTCAATTTCTAAGCACTACTCTGTTATTACAGAACTGTAACAATGTAGCCAGTATATGGGTATGGATAAATGTGTACACCTACACAGACATTCATTAAGTCTATAAACAAATACACCCAAGGAAGTCACATGAGAAAGGCAACACGTGGAATATTTGCAAACACCAAGAAAGTAAAAAGATTCCTGGAGCAACGCAAACAGCCATGCCAGTGGAAAAGCAGAAAGACACTATAGATCATCCCCAACTCACAGAACTAAGTGACTGAGCCCAAATGAGAGATGATGCTCCACTGGAAGAAGTAAATCTCAACAGAAAACAGTGGAATTTCCTTTCCTAGGAAATTGTTTCTGTTATCTTTTGCCATGGTAAGGACCAGTGTTCACAAAGCACATCTCTACATGTAAGGACCCAGAACAGAGAAGCAGCACTAGTGAGGTGCTTACAACTGTCTCAATTTATTTTTCCCCAGGAATCATTTTAGAAGAAAAAGCATGGAGTAAGAGTACAAACATTCAATCAAAAAGATGTTCTAACACATTTTCATCTTTTTCCTTCTCTAACAGGAACACATTCAATTGGAGCAAGATCACTAATCCTCTTTTGATTTCCAGTGTCACAATCTACAAAGGTCTTGCCTTTTATCACTGAAGCAAAAGCTAAAAATATTATCTGTGTATATTGGAATATCTCTGACAAACACTGATGGTGCTATATGCTGTAGAAGTAGTTTTATTCTTCTTTCTATTTAGTCTATTGTGAAAATTTAGCAATTACATTTCACAGCTGTGTTCATATGATCTCTGGTAAGGCTATCCTGAAAGCCATGTGAAATTCCAGGCTATGAAAAAAGAAGTACTGGTTTGTGATGAAGTTAAATTAACACCACTTGTAAATTTAATTCATATTTTACAAGTATAAAATTGAAGGGTGGCTTTTTGGTCGAATACTATAATCTTTCGCATTCAAGTTTCTATTGCAATTGTGCCAAACCAGTGAAAATGAGCAAGAGTCAGGACATGTCCACAATGAGCTATGACCACAGTATTAGCACCTTGTGAATAAAGCTTCCATCAGCTATGCAAAAGTAACCCCACCAAAAATAAGTTATAAATATACATAAATCTGCTGTGAATGGTAATAATGGCAGTACCAAAGCACTTATCTTCAGTATGTTGACTGCAATGAGTTTTATGAGGAGATCTCCACATTTCTAGCCACAAAATACGTGTGTGTGAGGGAGGGTATGGGGTATTTCCCCCCTCCCTTTATTTTTTAAACTAAGAGTTAAGCAGACATTATAATCTTTTAGCGTAACCAGAGCACAGGTGGAAAGCTACCTGAGGTGCCAAACTTGCCTTTTTGCATTATTCTAATGTGAATTTCTAATTTCACATTTACTAACAAGTTAAGGAACAATTCCTGCTCACTGTTTTCTTCCTTGATTTCTTCCTCAACCCCCACTCCCTTTTTGCTCTGCAATCTTGTTTCCAATTCAACTGCAACATCACTAGAGATGCAAGGTGCATGGAAGATAAAAATACAAGAAGGCTAAATACTCGTTATTAATATGAGACCCTGATACTAGCTTAGGAACAGAAATTCTGAATATGTCTGAAAATATTAGTATATTGGAAAAAAACCCAAATATCCTAACCCACAGAGTTTTTAACTCCCCACATAGCAGAAAGACCAACTCATTCCAATATCCTAAACAGCCAGATGAGCATTACTCAATATAACATCCTAAACTCTTAACTGGCAGATACAAGAGTTCAGCTTCCTTCCACTAGGAAGCACTGTTAAACCAATGAATAAATGCTTGGGATAAAGTGACCTCGCTCTGCCCTACATTCAGTGAACCAGGCAGTACTTGTTTCAGTACAGCCATCCAGCAAAAGTCATGCCACTTCTCATTGTATAAAATGATCTGCCATACATAGCACTGAATTCAAGTTCCTTGGTATATAAGAAGAAATCTGAAAGACTGGTAACTAATGGACCTTTATTACTATTTACAACCTCTATACAGACAAACTCCAGAAGAGGCAGATCTCATTCCATCAGCACATAGAATTTGGTACCTCAGATCTAACTGAGAAAGACAGCTGTAGATTTAAATCAACTACATGCAGCTGGCATATTACGGACACAAAATTCCAAATTACAGAATTTACCATTATTACACTTCTAAAAGAGTTAGGCGACCATATCAGAAAACCTACTGCAGAATTATACAACACTACTAATTTAACTTAGGTTAAAGAGAGAGAACAAGGCAGTTGACTCCTATGAACATTACCTACTAGGTTTATTATTTTAGTTCCTGGATGGATTACTTTCTAGAATAACTGACTAGCTGAGCAGAAAAGTGCTGCCAGATTACACAGTTTATGGGCACAGATACTCTGCCATTTCCAATCTCACTGAACACAAGAAATCTGCTGAGCTTGAAGTGCTTGAAGCCAACAATCATTTTCTTAGTACAGTCACTCACCCACTGAGGAAGCCTCAGCAATCACCTACACAGCTCTGAATGATATTCTCTCTTTTTTTTTTTTTATTTACCAGAAATGATTAACATGACATCAGCTAAATTCATCTTTACCTAAGCACAGCATAGAATCATAGAATAGTTAGGGTTGGAAAGAACCTTAAGATCATCTAATTCCAAACCCCCTCTGCCATGGCCAGGGACACCTCACATTAAACCATGTCACACCAGGCTCTGTCCAACCTGGCCTTGAACACCACCAGGGATGGAGCATTCACAACTTCCCTGGACAAACCATTCCAGTGCCTCACCACCTTTACAGTGAAGAACTTCTTCCTTATATCCAATCTAAACTTCCCCTGTTTAAGTTTGAACCCATTATTCCTTGTCCTGTCACTCCAGTCCCTAACGAAGAGTCCCTCCTCAGCATCCTTATAGGCCCCCTTCAGATACTGGAAGGCTGCAATGAGGTCTCCACACAGCCTTCTCTTCTCCAGGCACAACAGCCCCAACTTTCTCAGTCTGTCTTCATACGGGAGGTGCTCCAGTCCCCTGATCATCCTTCGTGGTCCTCCTCTGGACATGTTCCAACAGTTCCATGTCCTTTTTATGTTGAGGACACCAGAACTATACACAATACTCCAAGTGAGGTCTCACAAG